>CAEGAF010159412.1:0-23570 GCA_903067075.1 Micropoecilia bifurca
GCGCGCTCGCTCGCGCTCTCGCGCGCGCTCTCTCGCTCTCTCTCTCTCGCGCTCTCTCGCTCTCTCTCTCTGTGTGTGTTTTTCCTGGTTCTAATTGCTTCTATTGAAAACCAATAGACACAACACCTCATAGGTGTTTGTTTGCAGGTGATGAGTAAGTGCTGCATCCTGTGTTTTTTATTTTATTCTGTGTAATCATTGCATTGACTGTACTAGGATGTTAACTAGATTTAAATTTTCATGCTATTTTTTTTTAACCTGCTAGTTATTTAAAGTGTCATTTCAAGATGAGCACTTTTCTAACGCAACTGGCTTCCTTATCGGTCACATGCCTAAACATGCACTTAAACGGAACAATGACAGTCACCTATTTGCTCTTAAGTCTCTGATCTACATTTCCCCAGAAGAAAAAACAAACAACAATTGCAGAATGTGCTTAAACCAGTTACTGATGTACCAAATAATTTCCAAGGAAGATATCTTCAAAACAGGTTGAAAGTGGTGAAGCGTTGCGATGCTCCCCTCAGGTTGCTTTTGCTGGCTGTTGTAGTTTGTCCATGTTGCAACTTGAGGAGAGTCTGGACAAAGAGTGTCAAATCAACAGCAGTGACGTGGGCTCCAGTTCCTCTGAAACCGAATCACTAACTAGCTTGCCTGTGATCGGCAGTGGAGATTGACTGGAATTGCTGTAGGAGTTTTGTGGCGTTTTTAAAGGAACTATTTTTTTTGTTTTTGTTTTCTTCCAGAGGTGTACAGGATCAAGCTCCTAACACCATGGATATGGATATGCACCCACAAGGACAGCAAGCAGGCGTGCCAGTATTTCAACCTCAGGTAACACTTCACACAGACTCACACCAACACAGGCCAAGCTGCATAGTTGTAAAGTGAGATGAGGAAAACACAAAGTTCTCAGATCATTTTTAATCCACCGCTGGCTCATTTGTTGACCTGGATTGTTGCCATACATGATTCACACTACTATAAAGCGGAAAAGATTTTCAACTTATGCGCATATTGTTATAAGTTTGTTAAGTTTCATGAAAAGCCATACATTTTCTACATTTTTTGTGGTTAGATATGAATGTTTGTGGCTCAGAAATCTAGGCCTAAGTTAGAGCCACTGTGCTCTTTCTATGAGACCTGGGATTACATTCAAAGTTTAAATTATTAAACAAGTTCTGCGGTTCAAGAGGATCATGAGTTTACAGAAAACAACAGAATAGATGCTTAAAAGTCTAAGCTTGAAGAAAACAACATATTTCAGTTGCTAGTTAAAGGCTGGTTAGCTGACTACAAGTACAAGAATAATAATAGTAATAAATATTTTTATGAAATACTCGTTTTGGAAAATAAACAGACTTTAAGAACATAGGTTCTTAAAAGGACAGTTGAGCTTTTTAAAGTGGCGTTTCCATAAGAGGTTACAGTCATCTATTTTTGGTGTTTTTCACACCTGGATTTTGTTTACTTTGGTCCGAATCAGGTTAACTTGTAAGTTTTCTTGTGTCATGCAACAAAGATGCCTCAAATCAGCCCAAGGTTTGATTAAACTGATTATATTTTGATTAATTTGAAATCTAAGCGTTTCTCTTTGTCATGTGATCGTCAATACATGTGGCAAAACTAAAAACTCCTGACATTTTCAGGCTACATCATTGTTAATAAACATGTAAAAAAATCAAATAGTTTCATAGCTTCTCCCTCAGTCAAAGAAGAAAGCATACGTTTGTTTTTTAGTGGTCAAACCTATAAGTGATGCAGATATTGGTTTTGTTGAGGGAAAAACAATTGATTGGTGCGTCTCTAATTTTAAGCTTTGTCCCCTTGTAATGAATCAGAATTATTTTGCACAGTTTTTCGTTTTTTTATTTTACACTGAGATGCTTCTCCCTCCATTTGAAGAGTTTTTAAACGCTAAATAAGCTGTTTTTTTTTTCTTCCTGCGGATCAGTGAAGATGCACCCTTCAGTCTCATCTTGCCACGCACCACTGTAGCCTGCTTGTGAGACAGACGGCGGCGGATGAATGTTGAGTTGTTGGTATTGATCAGAGCTCAGGAGGTTGGCAGAGTCTGGCCTTCCTGCGTGCCTCTTTCTGTTCGATATAACTCAAGCTCACTCTGTGCAGATGTGGTCATTGTTGGGTTTTAATCCCGCCCTCGAACATCAGGCACATTGATTTCTTTACAGGAGGATGTTTTTGCCTCCATAAGTATTGAATAGACTTTAAACAAAGAGGTTCATCCATATGCCCCAGAGTAAACGTCGGCTCTTTTTGGGAAAACACAGCAGCTCACTAAAAATAGGCCAGTACTGGTTGTTGTTTTTTCCTGCGTATGCAAGGGCATGGCAACATTAACACTCGAATTGCCAAAGGGGTTCATTTATTTTAAGATTTCTAATTGCAAAATTAAGGATAATTGGGCTGCACACAGAAGAACTGCAGATAAAAGCTCTAATAATTAATTTGACTTTGGCAACACTCCCCCTACGCAAACACAAAAACAGGGGATTTCTTTTTTCTTACTGATCTCCCAGCAGTTGATTATGGTTTATTGTTCTGGCTTAATGATTTCTCTCCCTGGTTTTCAATCTATTTCTAGCAGTTTACATCAGTGTTAATTCTAGGCTGACTTGTTTTTATGCTCTGGGTTGGAGATGCACAGTGAACTTTCTCTGTTGCATCATGTTTTTTTTCTCTTTTTTTCTCACTCACACAGAGCATGTTTGAACCGATTTCACATTTAATGGGAGATGGCGAGGGGGGAGAGAGAGGAAAAAGTTAGATTATGTAGATGATTGTCTAAGCAGCATCCAGATGGGTGCCTTTCAACAAGTCCTGTATCTGTTTCTCACTTTCCTAAGGTTCAGTCTTCTTGGCAGCCAGGGGAAAAAAAAGGAGGAAAAATAAAAAAAAAAAATCCCGCCAGCTTCCTCCTGAAGAAATCTGAATTGTATATGTGATGAAGGATACTCCATATCACTTGCAATATAATTTCTCTTGGTCCCGGAGGTATGATGCATATGCATTAGTTAAACGGGATGAGCCGCTAAGATGTGCATTTTTAATGGTGCATTTGCTCTTGAGTGAGTGGGAGGGTTTCTGAGAAGGCCCCCTCAGATCAGATTTCAGCCGTCACTGCACAGTTTGACAGACGCAGATCTGACTGGAAGGAAGCGCCGAGACAAGGCGCTGTGGTTGTGGAAGCCGATTGGAGGGGAGAAGAATGAGAAGCACCTTTGGGGTGATTCCTGCTGGTTTCGCTGCCTGGCTCACTGGCTGACTGGCTGAGGATGAATATTGCATGGTGCCCGCTCAAGGGGGCTGGTGACTGGTGAGGGTGGGAGCCGTCCCCTCTCTTGCTGCCAGTTGCTGTACACATCTCTTCCTCTTTGCTCCCCCTCTGTGTCACTTGCATTCAATCCAAGCTAGTTTTCTGGATGGTACGTTCTGCGAAGATGAATGCAATGTCAATTTTGAAATATTTGTTTTGTAGTTTGTAAATGTGTCGTCCACAAGCATGTTTGCTGAGTGAAAATCAGATGGAGGTTTAAACATATAGTAAGTAAGCTGAAACACTATTGATGCCATACGTTTTCAATTAAATTCAAATTTGCTTCCTCTATAAAACAACCTGTAGCACATTTCTTTTTTTTCAGCTTTACAGTCCGAAGAATGAAAATCTGGTCCTCTACCCAAACCTGATATGAAAATCTTGATCTTACTTTTTGCTTTTGCTTCTCATTTAGCAGACAGAAATATTGGTTGATTATGAACTGTTAATTAATAAAATGGTGAATATGAACTGCCCCTGTTTTGTCATAGTCAACTTCTCCAACTATTTATAGCAATGACATTAAAAAAAACAAAAAAGTGAGCAAAATACTTGGCTTCCAAGTGAAATAAACTGGTGCTGCATAGTTAGGATGCGGGAGTTTTTTTTGGTAATATAGCAATGTGGTAAGCAAAGAATAAACATTTATTTATGTTTCTAAGAAACACATTTTAACTCTTTTATTTGTTTTCAATGTAAACCAGGGTTGGGAGCTGTTTTTTTAAGATTTCAAGGGATATTCAAGATTTAATGTATTATAATAATTCTCGGGGCTGCACAGTGGCGCAGTTGGTAGAGCTGCTGTCTTGCAGCAAGAAGGCTCTGGGTTCAATTCCCGGCCCCGGCCTTTCTGCATAGAGCTTGCATGCTCTCCCTGTGCATGTGTGGGTTTTCTCCAGGTACTCTGGTTTCCTCCCACAGTCCAAAAACATGACTGTCAGGTTAATTGGTCTGTCTAAATTGCCCCTCGGTGAGAGTGTGTGTGTGCCTGGTTGTTTGTCCTGTGTGTCTCTGTGTTGCCCTGCGACAGACTGGTGACCCGTCCAGGGTGACCCCTGACCCCGCCTCTCGCCCGGAACGCCAGCTGGAGACGGGCACCAGCAACTCCCGATCCCACCAAGGGACAAGGGTGTAAGAAAATGGATGGATGGATGGATGGATAATAATTCTCTAACCACCCTGGAAATGTCTTCTCATGAGTATATTTAGGATTGCTGCTGTTATTTTTTTGACATGATCATTAGAAAAGACGTTGTGGCGCGATATATAATGTTCTTTATCAAACTGAAATAATTCTTAAAACTCTTGGGTGCATCACTGAAAGGACTAAGTCTTCATTCCCACATGGTCAGTTGTTCCAGTAATGTAACAAATCATAAATGTGAGGTCATTAAAAATAATGTACCAGGTGATAATGCAGCTAGCTGAACACCTGTGAATTACACACCAAGTGGTTTCTCAACAACAACCTGCACAAGTGATGCCATAAGTTAGCTGTCGATGAGGTCAAAGTTTATATCTGCTTTGTAGTTTTCTGTCAGCACCAAACTAAAAAGCAACTAGTGTTTTCTGTGTCCCTCTTCTGCATTGGTAGTAGTTCAAATAATAAATACTACTTGAGTGGTCAAGCAAGCAGAGAGATTCGTTAAAGCAAGGTTTGAGATTTATGAAACGTTTCTTATTCTATGTCAGAAATGCAAAATAGCACTGTTGGGTATTAGGACAAGCTTAGATCGAGACGAGCCTGAGAGCCTGACTTCATACCTGTTGAACCTAGATTAACGAATTCCACACACACACACACACACACACACACACACACACACACACACACACACACACACACACACACACACACACACAGATTCTTTAAAAAAAATAG
The DNA here is from genome assembly GCA_903067075.1 of Micropoecilia bifurca. Lineage (NCBI taxonomy): Eukaryota > Metazoa > Chordata > Actinopteri > Cyprinodontiformes > Poeciliidae > Micropoecilia > Micropoecilia bifurca. The sequence goes on from CAEGAF010159412.1 coordinate 5,220, forward strand.
ATTACAACCCGTGAAAAGGTAAATAAATGATTTTTAGTTTTCTCAAACATATTGTAAAAATCTTGTCTCATCTTTTTAGCTGGAGTTTTTTCCTTTAAACTATATTGTGAGTAAAAAAGCCCACAAACAAACTTTGCTGTGGCCGTAGATCCGACTGCTTCTCCGTCAGCCCATATAAGGCGGCGCCTCTCTGCTGCTGCTGGACTTGGTGTGGCAGCTACTGGCACTGCTGGGCTGTCACATCACACCCTCTCCCCTCTGGTGCTTGTCCCCTTCCTCCCCCAGCATATTTCACTCTTGCGCATCCCCTCTTCCACTCTCCATGTGTCTTGTCAGTTGTGTTTGGCAATGGTGTCATTATTGGGCAGCTCGTATCACACTTCAACAATGAGCTGTCTGTCTGCTCCCTCTCCGTCTTTCTTTCTCTCTCTCTCTCTCTCTCTCTCTCTCTCTCTCTCTCTCTCTCTCTCTCTCTCTCTCTCTCTCTCTCTCTCTCTCTCCTTGGCCTGGCTTCTGCTCTCTCTCACCTGCAATCAGTTAACCAACCACCCCAGGTCCATTGTTGCACATTCACTCTCCCAGTATGTATTCTCTTTTGCTCCTCTCGCTCTTTGCTGGTTCTTCCCGTAATATTAGACCCTGTTTCCCACTCTTGTGCCTTGGCTTTCATTTGTTCATGATTATTTTTTGTTCTCCTCTGGCTCCCTGTGGTTTTTGTAAGTTTTTCATGAAAACATTCAACAGGATCCATTCTCCCAGCTCCTGTCTGCATTCTGGTCCATCCACAAACTCACAATTCATGACAGCTACTTAGGCCCCCCACTGCTGGCTAACGAACCCTAGGAGAAAATTAAATTTGACAGTGTTAGATGTAAAGACACAATGCAAAGGCAATCTTTCTTAAAATAAACATATCTGCATGTGAATAATAAGCAAATTATGCATTCTAAATTGATTTTTAGTACTAATGTACATAATTACCTAACTAGACATTCAACTGAAGTCAGATTTATACTTTCAAACGTTCATGCAAATTCTTTGAAGATGTCGACTTTACATAGAGTGATGTCCACATGGAACAACTTGCAGAAGAATATATATTGGAGAGAAAAACAATTATGATTGATTCTTTTTAATCTTATATTGTGTTATATTGATTGTGTTTTACCGTATATGTGTTACTTGACATATTGAAATAAATGATTTTCATTGTACTATAATTTTCATCTGTGATCTCTATTTTTTTACTTGTTATGTGATCTACTTATTTATTTTTGTTGTTTATGTTGACCTCCAGGGATAGAAGATGCTGGGTAAAGTAAGAACAATGATTTTAAATCATTCTAGGAATGATTTAAAAACCCTATGGGACATATGACCTGTGAGATGTCTAAACTTAATGAGTGACTTAATTGCAATAAATTATCAATAAAATGGAATAAAACAAAATTATTGATTTCTGATTATAAGTGATTCTATTATAATGTCCATAGATTATGATCTAGTGGAAAGAGTACACAAAGTTATTATTGTTATTATCTTTTTTTTTTTTTGCAAAACGTGACTTAGACCATTACTTTATAAAGGTGACAATATGCATTAAGTCTTTCCCACTTCCATTTTGAAATTGAAAACAATCTGAAAGTTGAATCAAATTGTACCTGAGCAATGGAAGCTGGAGCAGCTGACAACTCAATCAATTACAGAAAAACAAAACAGGCACTGAATATCCAAACATGCTCAGTGCTGATTTGATGTTATGCATGCCGATAGCTTGGAAATAAGCCACCCATCCCGAAGATGAAATGGGTAGGAAAACATCAATTTCCTATGTTTGAAGTGGCACTCAGTCATAATTACCATTTCATTTGCCTGACGAGCCTTCTTGAAGCCATATGCCTACGTTGCTGCCATATCCAATAGTGGTTTTATGTATCAAACAGATACATAGAGCTATTAAACAATGAATGTGGTGCTAAAACATGGCTCTTCATTTATTTCAAATAAAGCTGGTTATATACACTTTAATTTCTATGACAGAAGACTCTCAATTATTTCCCCCTAAACAATCCTTTTCTACATTCCTCAGCATTATTTTCTAATCCCTAAAATGGCTCCAGGGAATGGTTTTGATTAGAAATCTGTAAACAAATAAAAAAAAGGCAGCAGAAGACTTTAAATAAACCTAAAAAGCCTCTTAAACTTATCACTACACTCTAAGTGATTTCTTGATGTTTGGCTTGTGGTAATAGTGTGATAATAGCTTGATTTCTTCTATTTATTTCAGATGAGTGGCCAAATTTTACTTGAGGGATGTGATACCACTGCTTAAATATAATGAAGCATCAAAGTAAGGCAAAACCAAAAAGTGTGTTCAGATGGTGTTGCACACATTTTGTTTATTCTGTTTTAACAATGTCATAATTCTCAGTAATGCAGCGAGCAACGATCCAAAGAACACCAGAAATCTGACATCTGAATGGCTTAAAACAAATCACAATCAATCAATGAAATCAATCAGTGCAACTTAAAATTCTTCATAGAACACATATTTTTACCAAACCACAGACTCTATTTTGGCTCTGATCTAAATTGGGACTTTGACATATTGTTTTTCACGTGTTTGTGGTTGCAAAAATATTAGTCTGATATTTGAAATACAGAAAATATTAGGAATATGTGAACGAATGAATCCTTTGGCTCGTCCTTTAGAGCTGCCTGATAAAAATATTACCTCGAATGATTAAAAAAAGACTACATGCTTACTCACTTTTGCTGCAAGGAAAAATATCTTGGTGCGAGAGTATCCACTGTTAAAGGCTGGCAAAGAGTACTGCAGGGCTTAGTGCCATTAGAATATCTGACTTGTGTTTTACATTGTAAGACAGACGTTTTTCTTCAAGGTTTCAGGAATCATACTTGGACTGAATTGTACAAATCCATTATGGCTTCAGGGATTTGTCTAAGGTAATGTCATTATATTGTTGTTCCTTATCCTGTTCTTCCCTTCATCCTCCTGTGTTTTGTGTGGGACACTGGGTCTGAGCTATTAAATTATTTTCTGAGTTATGTTGTAAAGGTTTAACAATTATAAACAACATATATATATATATATATATATATATATATATATATATATATATATATATATATAAATTTAATTTAACTAAAAAAGTCTGGGTTTAATTGAACTAAATTAGAAGGAATTCACCTAATCAGAATACACTCAAATAAATTGAAATTAAATTAACTGCATTCTTGGCCTTGTAATGGAAATCCTTTCCATCCAAAAGTTAACATTTTTGGATGGAAAGTTGAAAGTTGTACAAACATTCTGCTGTTATAGCTTATAGAAATAAATTGCAGTAAATGTGTCACAGTCTTAATATTAATTCACAAGTTGCATAATTGCAATCGACTTCAATTTATGTCACATTTATTATTTTGCCATCTTTAACGCTCTGAGTTGAAATAACCTTTATTTCAGTAAGAATGTTTTACCACTTATGTTTTCATTTTTGTGGCCTTGCAAAAATTTGCCAATTAAACTCAGACAAGAACTGTGACTGAATGAAGAGATTATAGCATGAAGGCATCAGTTCCCTTAAACTTTAAAACAAGTTTCTTAGAATAAAGATTCATTGCACAACATTGTGCTCTGTTATGAAGATCCAGTGGGGATTTTTTTGCTGCTCAGGTTTGTTGAACATGAAAGAAATTGATTAGCTGGAGCCAGAGGACTATAATCTCTTCTGGCTGACAAAATACATCCAAAATATAGACTTATGGCAGACACCTTGATCAAGGCAGAGAACTGAAATAACATGTAGTTTGTGTGTGAATTTATAAGACTTGATTGACAATTTAGTGACAAAATGAATAAAAAGTATAACTTTTTTGTCTTGAGGGCTTAGTTTAAATATATTTGATTTATCATCTCATTCTGATGTTCTTATAAACTCTGAACAGATAATCATGAATATTTTTTTTAATATTTACATCTCTGACTTTGCTGTCAGCTGTTGTCATAATGCAGCTCCCTATAATACCATCTGCATAATGCTGACATAAAAAAGTCTGATATTGTCTATTGTATGTGTATGCATTAGCATATGGGTTTGCATTCACCCTTGTTTGATAACTATTTGTTTGATAAAATATGTAAATTAGTGTAAATATGTAAGCATCAACCATATGGACTCCTAGCATAACCCACATGTGTGCAATTAACTGTGGTAAGGTGGCAGAACCAAACTGACTCGAAAACTGTTCATCTTTTTTATTTCATGCAGGCCCCCTGAGATTTGTGGTTTCTATGGAGATGAGTGTGGGTGGAGATACTGAGGACTCAAGAGAGACCTTTTCCCTGCTCAGGCTCTGTTACACTAGTTGTCCAGCTTGCATTCAGATTAGTTAATTAATGTGTTTGAGCTTGCATAATCATGTTCGCCGTCGTAAAGTAGATCATTATTCACATACCTCAAGTGAAATCCACAGGATGCATATATATATATATATATATATATATATATATATATATATATATATATATATATATTCATTTGTCCAAGTAATGGTTTTTTTTTATTTGTGGGTTGAGTGATATTATAATTTTATCCGTTTTAAACTATATAATAATACAAATACCAATAGTTAAATCCTCTGTTTTAATATATATATATATATATATATATATATATATATATATATATATATATTTATATATACATATGCATTTGTCCAAGTAATGCTTTTTTTTTACTTGTGGTTGGCCTTAAATTATCCTTTTCATGCATCAATTATAATAACCTCATTTTTGGCATATGTATTTTTGACCACTTTTGGTTATGAAAAGAAATATAAATTCTTTTTTTTCTTTATTCTTTGCAATATGCACTTTTCAAAAGAATCATAGAAGTAGCTAAAATACATTGAGATATTGATGTAAAAAGCATTATACTATAAATGTATTGAACACTTTAAAAAAAATTAAAGTAATGTTGTATCAATGCAATAATGCCACATATTTGACTGGATCACTAACAGGATGTTTGTCAGTACACTTACAGAATACAAAAACAATAATCCCACTCTGAAACACAACCTGTTTGATCATCAAGATACCTGAAACTTTGCTGTCTTTTGTCCTTGAGCTTTACCAGGCAGCAAATCCTCAGCTTCCTCGGCATCTTAAACTATTTCAGCATCGTTATTCCTTAGTTTTCCTGGCTCCCTTGTAAATGCACTGTCACTTGCATCATGCTTATCTGACTTATAATATTAGCCACACTACCTTTCCTGTAAATCTATCTGTCAAGTACAGAAAAGCCATGAAAAAAAGCCAGCTGTTATTTTCACTATTGAAATAATCTACTCTAAATATTGTTTTGGCTGGAAAGAACAAAAGCACAAATCACACTTTGTTAACAAAATTAGTTTTTTGTGTTTTTTTGCAACAATTACTTCTTTGGTAAAGCTGCACAATGTCCACTTTAATGAAAAGTGGAATAATTGCAATATATTTAGTGAAACATCAAAGGGCTGGATATGAATTTGGGAGGTGCTCTGCATTTCCGTCTGACAGCTAGCCATGTGTGTTTACATATGTTTTTTCCATGATCTTACCCTGGTAAGCCAGCAGGTGTGGGCTCACACACGGACCTGCTACTACTGACATCCACACAGATTCAGGAAGGACTAATTGATTTTGAATAGTTGTCTGTTGTAATGGATATTTTCAGTGAATGGATCACTTTTATTTTCACTAATACTTTGCAGTTACCTAACTAAACTTTAGAAAACTTTGGTATTCTTTAATAAAAGTATAAATGCTGTGCTGGACTAGTAGTACAGACTTTGCATTGGCAGGTTCTCTTAATCCATCAGTGGTACAATTACCCAGCAGCATCCTCAGTTATCACAGCTGTTTTTCAGTTCACTGGGAATACAATAAAATGAACTTGTGGAAACCTAACGCAACTCAAGAATGGCTGTTGGAAAAGGAAAATGTCAAGCACCTTCTTTGAGAAGGCTGGCACAAGAAAATTGGACTTTTTCTATCACACAGACTCTCTGACTCTCTGACACTGCCACAGGCAATGTAGTTCCTTTACATAACATCAGAATAATTAAAATACTGCCTATTCATTACTTATATAGGAGTGGGGCAAGTATTCCTTCCTAGTTGTCATATTTCACTTATCACACATTCAGTAGGACTTAAGCAAGTTGAGTTGGTGGCACCTCTGGAATTAGGGAAGCTGTCTGCTGTCAGATTGGTAGATGGTGAAGGTGGAAGGTTAAGTCCTATTTTATGGTAAAAAATAGTTTCCAGGTGTCAGTAGTACTGTGAATCTTGACAATGTAGAAAACCTTTTCTGCATCAGCCAGGGAAAACTGATGATAGTAGTGCCTGGAATTTTATTAGAGCTGCAAGATCTTTTGTTGTGTTTTCCTTTCTGCAGCTCTGAGGTTGGTGACTGAAGGATATTATTTTGTACCTGTGCAGTTTCCAAGACAGCAGGGTATTCAGAGGTGAAGTATTTAGATGTTGATAGCAGTTGTTTGTATTTTTGTTAATTAAAAAGTACCAGACCTGTCCAGGGTGTACCCCGCCTCTCGCCCGGCACCAGCAACCCTCCCAATCCCACTATGGGACAAGAGTTTTAGAAAATGGATGTATGGATGGATGGATAGAAAGTACCAGGTCTGTTTGGCCACCTTACCAATACAAGGGAATTGGGAGAATGTACAGTTGTCCCAAAGTGCAGCAAGGGTAGTCTTGTTCTTGGACTTCATCCAGGTCTCAATGACATCCAGGATATTAAGTGACAAGTTGTTGGCATCTGCAGTAATCAGTTCTGCTTCACTGCCAATATTCAAGTCCACTGTCCTACAGACAAGTAAGTGGCACAGAATGAAGTCTATTGTAGGATGATGTTTCCCAACACTGACCTGCATGTTTTAGATGCTTACCGGCAATTCAGCAAAAGCCTGTTAATCAGCCACCAATTGAAAACATGTGTACTGGAGCAGGGAAACGGCAAAACATTGATTTTGAGACGAGAACCTTTGAGGTTTACAGTGCTGCTAGGTTCTGTGAAACTTCTGGGTGAGTTGTAGATGACAGGAATGGTATTGGGGACTATAATGCAGGTTGAAAGGCTGGAGGATTTACCACATGTAGGACAGGCTAAATTTATTCATTTGCCTTACATGCACAGGTAGACACACAATGGTGCTTAATCCATAACCCCTTAACCTATGCTCACAATTGGATGTAGCGATTCAAACGATAGATTATTGGACTTGGCTGAGTAGCCACATAGTTCCTTGTAACAATGGATTTAGGACACTTTTTCAATGGCGTGCTGTAGCAAAATGACTTTGAGAAACTTAGAAAAACCTGCGCTTTCAGATATTCAAGGTTGTTCCGTCTAGTTTCCTAATTATAAAATACTGAAAAAAAAACCTTTGAAAATCAGCGACAGATAAACAAGTCATCCTTGTTAATGAGGAAGCTCTGACAGAGTTGGCTTTGTGCTACAATGTATTTTTTTTTTATTTATAAAAACCCCCAAAAAAACATTTTATTAATTGTTTGTCAGTTTGAACAAAACAGTGCTCTTCACATAAAATCTCAAATAGAAAAACTTAATTATCTTAAAGATTTTTCCTTGGTTTTAAGGTGGTGAAACATGAAATAGGACAGACAGACAGACAGACTGAGTTTGTTAATGTGATCTTAAATTAATACAAACTGAAAGGCGATAAAAAACAGCAAAACTTCTCCTCAAGATAAAAAAAAACTGTACAACATTTCTCTCTTATGTGATTGTGTGGTTTTGGTGACTTTTTTAATCCCTGGACGCAAAGTTACACACTCTAAGTCTAAGAGATGTTTATTTTATTGCCATGAAATTCTGGTATGAAACAAATAACACCTATAAATTGTCTCCAATTGTCAGAGTTACAAGTGTAATGAGTTTTTTTTTTTTAGTTTTTCTTCCATTCTAAAATGTAGTTTTATTGATTTGTTTGTATGCCAGTCATTGCGCTCTCTGTAACATAACGGTTGGTGTGTAATTATTGATATACTAAATGTATTTCTTCTGTGATGTCTGAATGAAACGATTACTGTTTTGTTTGTCAATGTTATGGTTAAGATCACAGCACATTCTTCAGTTAGAATGGTCTAGTCAAAGTCTAGACTCAGATTTATCTTAAGAATCTGTAGGTAACTTTAAAAATGCGGATAACTCTTTACATGAGTGGGATGGAGCCGATTCTCAAAAAAACAACCATTTATCATTTCATTCTTCCGTTTTAAAATGAATCCTTCTTTTTGTTAGCTATCATGTAAATCCAAAATTATAAAAACACAAAAGGGATAAAATGTCAGTTTTCAATACACTGTATACTGTAATATTAATATTACATACTGTATAGTTTCATGCAAACACTGAACTGACCATAAAATGTTTACCAAATTACATTTTTTAATGTTAGACTCTCATATTATCCCCAGCAGACGACCTCTGAGTTCTTGGAAAATTGGAATTTATTTTGGTATCATTGTAGCACATGTCAGTCACAAATAAACCTACTGCATTAGCTAAAGGTCATCATCACTCACACAGAGAGTGACTAACCCATTTGTCTGTTTCTTAGAAATATGGACTTTAAATCAAACTGCAAGGGAATCCAACATCAGGAAAAAATAATTTCAATTGAAATTGCTTTATGACTCATGGTCTTCAGACTCCTGTTCGCTTGTAGCTGAATAAACTAAAATATGTGTCTAGACCAGGGGTTAGTAACCTTTACAAGCCAAAAAGATGTTTTCGCCTTCACGCCAACTAAAATAAATTTTTCCTGAACCGCAAAACCTACTTGATCGTTGGAAGAGCGGATGACTTTAGAAGCTTTATGTAGGTTTTCTGTGTTTAGGTTTTGTAAGAAAGAAAAACATTAAGCTTTTCTTGAACAGAATGAGACCCATTGAATCCTTTCTGTAAAGAAGATCAATGTCCAACCTAATGAAGAAAGAAGACTGAACTAGAAAAATGATTTCATTAATAATTATATCATAATATTTTCCCATTTTACGATTTTATTTTTTACATTATTTATACATCATTATTGGTTACAGTCGTTGGAACTCAATGTGTAGGCACTGAATAGCTCTGAGTTTTAGGGTCAGAGGCTACAGATCTCTGATATACTGTACGAAGGTTTCAGAAGAAGGCAGACAACAAGTAACAGATTATTACACAAATCTCTCTGAATCGCCAACTTTTTAAAAGATATGAAAACATTACAGTTTTAGCGTTTCCATGAGTCACAAACATAATTTTCCATTCAGACTCTAGTTTACATATTACAAGTTGTATGAATGAGTCAAATTGCACCCCTAATTACACTGTGGTGTTTGCATCCATCAAATTACTTAATTACAACCACATCCCTGAAAACACAAGAGTTTTACAAACATCTGTAATGCATCACAAGAGAGGATCTTCTTTGTATCAAGAGCCATCCTGTTTATAGCTGTTTCTGCTGAAGCAGATGCTGTCAGATCTTGTGATGGAAACAAACAATCACAGTCATAAAGACTAAGTCTGGAGGAAGAGACATGTCTTAGGGTAAAAGGGTTACTAATGTCCCCACAAACACGTTGTTTTTCCGCCATGTTGTTCAGTTCCACTGCCACTGACCAATACAACATCGACAGATTTCTCCAAAAAAACTTTGGCTTAAGGTAAAATAAATATGAGAAGTGTGTCATGCACTTGTATAGTGTAAATGTTTTGGAAGTTGGATGTTTGCAAAACAGACCAATATATGGGCATCCACCTAAACTGAGTGGCAACAAAAGGAGAGCATTGTGTAGCTAAGAGATCTTTGATAACTCTAGAAAAGTAGCAGAGATTCACAACTCAGGTAGGGAAGCAGCATCTATAGACAGGAAAACCAGCTTGACACAACACAAATCTCTCCTCTGGAAGAAGAAGAAAGCCATTGCTGGAGTTAAAGTATTAAACATTACATTTGCCACCGGGTGTGGAAGAAAGCCTCATTAGGTCCAACTTAAACATTTTACACTCTAAATAGCACTGTACATACACCTAAACACGACATTCCCAAAGTGAAACATGCTGGTAGCCTAATGATACAATAATGGATTAAAACCTGATAGTAGTTGCCCAAGACTACATGTCTTGACTTGTGCAACTACTGGCTGGGGTGAAGGCTTAGCTTTCAGCACAGCAACAACCTTAAACACACAGCCAAAATGACAGCTTTCAAATCAACTCGGTTCATTTTATTTATGTGGCACCTGTTCAAAATTTTACGAGCTCAAAACAGGCAAATATCTACTTTTGAACATTGAGTGTACAAAAGGTATAGTCATTTCAAGGGCTTTAAATAGACAAGACAGATTCATACGCTAAATATATTCACTTTGGTCCAGTGAAGTCGGCTTCAGTTTACAATGTCAAGTGTCTAAAAGACTCATTCTAAATTCTGCTGGTGTACTTTGCAGTGTCCCCTTATTATTAGCCAGCATGTGATGATGGTGAACAATTATTTTCTTCTTTGTGTTGTGACATCACATACAATTGTAATGAGAAAATGTGAAACATGTTCAAGGAGGAGCAGTATATCACAACCTATGCCAAGCAGTAGTACTTGTGGATGTTTTAATATATTTACTGAATCAGTGATGACCATGTTCATGGTAGAGCTTGGAGGCAAAATTTAATGTCAAATCCCGATGACATATTAAAAAGCCTTTTGCCCCATGCAGAAAAAAAAGACAATTTATTGATTTGTATACAGAGACAATCCTATTTGACCGTTTGTGTTTATTGCAGCAATCTGGACTGAACAATACAAGGTAGAACACTCCATTAAATTAAATTATCATTCTCAAAAATGAACATGCATTTTCTGTCCTCACCATTAAAAGTGTTGCAGCTATTTTATCATTTTGGAATCTGTTTACAAAGGCCTTAAAGCCATGCTCTGAATGAACTTTGTTGCATGTATTATGTAGTCAAACAGAGCAACATTACAAAAGGATAAGCCAAACAGTGCAGATGTTTCACAGTTACATAATACCAAAATACAGCATTACATAATGTAATGTAGCATAGCATAACATAACATAACACTACAGCCTCATATCGAATTTGTAGGTTCGTGTTTGCTTTCATAACTGTCCAGATATGGGCTTCACAAAACCTTTGAAGGTAGCTATGGTATCTGACACTGAGCTTTCAACAACAGATTCTTCGATTTCCGTAAGTTAACACTGTCAGTGGACTGATATATGTGGTATTTAGAGGCCTGGTCAATGCCTTGTCCGTCAGTCTACATAGTTTAATATCAAAAATGATTATTTTCAATGTCCTACATTTTAATATTTATATACAGTCAGTCACATTCAATGTATTTAAATATTATGGAAATAATTGTTTGTAATATTTGTACACAATATAAAGAGTAATTATACAAAACTAATACTATGTTTTCAAGAGTTTATTGTAAATTGTGATGATTTGCTGCTTGCAGCTAATAAAAATCTGACATTTAAAATTAGAATGTCACACATACAAATAATTAAAAAAAACATTTTCTATAGAAAAAGATGAGATTAGAGAAAAATATCTTTAAAACCTGCTTAAAAGTAATTATTCTCAAAAGGTGCTTTTAATCTGACATGTCTCTTGTTCTTGTACATTCAGTTTGATTGGACATTTAAGTCGTTTGTTTGTCCCTCTGCTGCCTATGCACCAAACATGGAGAACCAGCATTCAGTTTTATGGCTCTCTAATCTTGATTAAACTTCCAGAGGACTCAAAAAAAGCTGAAACAATGAGTTCCTTTGAGTCATGGCTTAAAACCAATTTGCTTAAAGTTGTCTTTGATTAATATTAACTGAACAGCCATTAAATTAGTCTGTATCCCAGCTTTTAATTACTTTCCTTACTATGCCATTGCAGTGTAATGTTTCTTGTTTGCCTAATATTTCATCATGTAAAGCGTTTTGAATTGCCTTGTTGCGATGCGCTACACAAATAAACTTGCCCTGCCCTCCATAAAATAAATTCCATAAAACAAACTCTCCACAAAAATAGCCTGTTTAATGGCAACACATAAGTTGTAAATTAGACACCAACTTCAGAGTCAGCAGCCATAAAAGCAATATTTTTCACACATAATCATCACAGCAACTATATTTGTTTACAGTTTTATAGTGGGCACGTCACAACCAGGCACACGTTACGGAACATGTGGGTAAGAAACAGAAAACTCCTTCAAGGCCAGACATGGCAAAACCGTCCACATCAACACCCTTCATTGACTGACACAGTACAAAATGTTGGGTTTTTTTCTTCAAACAGGAACAATTATTTGCCATTATGATTTATTTATTTTTGTATTTTTTCAATATCAAATATTTTCTGAGCCACCTAACCCATTTCAACACTCTTCTGACAACAGAACATGTTTTGTTTGAGGATTTACAGTAAGAAAAATCTGGCAAATAATCACTACTAATTAAACTTAGAAGCATAAGCACCGTACATAGTGCTTGTTTTTAGCCTAAAGAAATGCCCCTAAAAAGGTGTTTGAATTCACACATTTGAATATCATAACTTGCACATTACTTTACAACATAGATAGCCTTTATCTAGTAATTGTTCAGAAGAATAAATGTCGGAGTTTGATAGATTTTGTGTGCAGTGTAAGGTAAAGTCATTCATTCAATAAAAGCTGATATGTGTCACTGTATTATGCATGCAGCAGAAAATGAGAAAATCACTGTAGAGTAGAACATCAGAATAACATATCTGACATTCCAGCAAACTCAGCTTCATATTATGATTTCTAGCAATTTATTCCATCTGAAACAATGTTTTCTGGGTCCAGAGAATTGGGCCAGAGTCTTTGACAAACACTGATACTCTGGAGACTTTTTAGTGGACGGGGATGGAACAAACATTAAAGCTGTTATGGGACGGTCACACTAGGAGCAGACTATGGACGTTGTTCTTCAGATTGCATCTCAAACTCTAAGAGGCAGCAGAAAGATCTTTTGCGGGTTTTTTTTCTTTGTACACAATTATTTATTATAATCCATGGTTATAATTTTGATACTGAATAACAATTTAAAACAAAGCTGCTTCTCTGATTTTCAGCACAGAAAATGTTCACATGAATGTCACGCTTTCATTCCGACTATCACAGCGATGAGTTATAACACAATAAAACTATATTACTAATGAAGCCCTAATGTTAGTATTCTATGTGTTTGCTTCAGGAAAAGCACAATCCTAAGTGGAATGCCAAAGAGAGAAAAACATGAGCTGATGCCAGCTCCATCCGTCACCTGGGACTAACGGAAAACAGAAGAGAGAAACGAACAAGGCTGGTAGGGCAACATAACTCTGCTTGGTGTCCCAGTGCTCTGAGCGGAGGGAAGAAGAAGAAGATACAAAGCAATATTCTCTTTGGAATTAATTCACTGTCTCTTCTCCAAGAGCATCTAATTTAGTGTTGCTTGCCTTCCTTTCTGGATCAACATACCCCTCGCTCTCTGTCTCCTTTGTCGTCTTCATCTGCCTCCTTTAGTATGTTAGGTTCTACTGCTCTATGACATCCTTTCCCTGTTTCCACCACTTCATTTCCCCCTGCTAGTATATTTCATTCTGCTCCTGTGGTTTTCATTAGGACATCTGTTGGAGCCATAGTGACAAGGAGAGGAGCACTGTAAGAAGAAGAAGCAGGAGAGGTGTGCGATAACAAAAGGTGTGAGTAGATATGGACTTGTTAGAAGGAAAGGGGATCAGAAGGAAGAGGGAACATGCTGTGGGAAAGTGTTTCCTACTAATAAGCCTAATAAGAGCCTAATAATTAAATCCTGAGGAATGTGTAGATTTCAAGGCAACAATGCATGGAAAACCTTTATTCTCCAAATTGGTTTCAATCCAACATCAATTCTTGTTTTTTTTTCTTAAATGGTGTTAAAATCTTTTTTTAATGTGGATAAAAGAATTAAACATTTTTTGCTTCACAAAGTGAGAATTATTGCCAGGCAAGATGGATTTGCCACTCCTATTTCAACTCAAACTTTTACCAGAAATTAAAACACAACTTGCAATAAAAACAGCACTAAATGAGTCGATGAGAAGGTCACTGTGATTTTCAGACTGTTGCTCATCCTAAATTCTTCCCTGGGGTCCAAATGAGGATGGATGTGAGAAAAAGGGTCCAAATCTCTGCCTTTCACAAAAGCCAGAGGAGGCACAAGGGCAGAAGAGGCAGAAATGAGCTCAAAATAGAACTAATTGTAACTGGGATTTACAGATCACAGTTACAGCTTCTGCATTTGCTGCGTAAGGTGGCAATGAGGGAGGAAGTTAAGGGGCTTTTTCTCAGCCTCACCAGCTTTGATGCCATTGGCTGGCTTTCTTTGATCCTTTTTCTCCATTTCTCAACTGTTTTTCTCTTTGTTGTAGGCTCGTTGTAAACTAATGAGGTACTTTGTTTCAGTTTCCTGATTATCATGCATACTTGTATTATGATTTCTTTCAACTGCTGGTTTCCAAACCACATCCGGACTACTGCATGGCATTTTAACATATGTCTTCATATAGTGCCTTGTGACAGGAATCACACATCCTGAACTCTTTGTACTACAGCAATGCAGTTCAATGCATTTGTTGGAGATATGCGGCCAGTAGTCCATAATAGTAAATTCTACATTTCACTGTAGCTCTTGCTGAATCTTCAGGGTTGCTGTACTGTTAGAAGGTGAGTTTGCAACACAACCTCAAGTGTTTAGCAGCCTTTTACAGTTTTCCTCTACTTTCACGAATTTAACTCTATATTTACCTGTATTCCCAAAAGCTCTGACCAACTTCCCAGTCCCTCCTGAGTCCCAGTCCCACGATGCTCCTACAACTGTATGATGTATTGAGGATACTGTGCAATTTCAACATGTTTGTTCTCTCCCCTAAATAAAGTCATATGCTGTCATTTAACTTGTAAGCAGTTTTCATTTGCAGGGCATTTTAATATATCTATTTATTGACATTTGCATTCTCAGTATTAATTATCCAGAGTTTTTCTTCTTTTTCCTTTTGTAGAAATTGTCAGCTCCAATCAGAATCATGTTGCAGGGAGACACAGGGAATAGAAACAGTGCTGGGTGGTGTGTTTTTTTTTTTAGGAATTTCATTAACATTATATTAGACTTGAGTATACCTTCCTCACATGATTTATTAGTCTCAGCTGCAACTGCATAGCTCTTTATCTACATTAAATCCTGGGACACTTGATGTATTAAATGATTCATGATGATGAGCTTGGACACACCTCAAGGTCAGACAGATAACATCAGGATGTTAGATGATGACATCAGTTTAAAGGAGACATTATATATCCTTAGTTTAAGAGTTGACATACTTTCATCAGACCCTGTTAAAGACAACGGGTTTACAGTACCACCTATCAATGTTTCTTTGAAGCCTGTTTCAGAGCACAGAGTGATTATAAACTCTGCCCAACTATTTTCTGTTATGCAGTTTTATAAGTTGGATAATGGAAAAGCAAGAAAGTTGGTTTAGAATATTCACTTTTGTTAAAGATGATTATCTTTAACAGGAAACTACCCAGTAAACTTCTACATTATCTCACCATATATGCATGGCGAGTGTTTCCCCCGCGTCATTCCCAAGCCCAATGTCCTCAAAGTTCATCAAGTTCTCCATGCTTTTGATGCTTCCAAAACATCAGCAATCCACCCAAGTGTCCACAAATGTCTTGCACATTTCTCTTCTCTTCTAAATTAACTCAACTGCACATTACATTTAATTAGTATGCTATATTTGAATAACTTCTAGGTATCATTGTCAGTAAATTTGTCCTTCTCATGTTTTTTTAGCTTTGTGATAACTTGAATTTCTTCACATACCTCAAGTTATTGCTGTGGAACATAGTGGAAGTCACAAAATGAGAATGGAAGAAAATTTACTGTGAGAATATGCTGGCATCAACTTTAACCACTACTGACTTTTTTTGGTGTGTATCACCTGATGTCACAAAAGACAAGCATGGTCAATTATATCTCTATTGTTCTATGACCAGTTACATAGCTGGCAAAGCTTCCTCTCCACCACAGAGCCACAGTTAACACGTAGCTTTGTCAAGCTGGTATTCATTGTGACTCCTCAGTGTTTTGACACTTTGACTGGGATCCAAACAAACATGTTAAAACACTGATCGAGGCAGTGGTAGACAATTATCTCCTACATGCTGTTAAGCACAATGACAGCATAGTTAATGTTTTTTTTGTACAGAGTCAGGTGCCTTTAATGACACAAGGACAGCATTTCCAGTAAAGCCATCTGTCTAACAGCAAGAAAAAAAAACTAAAAAAAAATTGATAGTAAATATTGATTTTTCTTTTTATCTATTTCTTGCTACTACTGTCCACACTGTTATTGCTAATAGTCTGTAGGAGTATTCATTGCCTGTTTTGCAGAGACAGAAGAACCGAGCTGCAGTGAACATCAGGTTGCTAACTGTGAATAAACACTTTTTTTTCTGACAACACTTCAACGAAACCAAATTATCACTTTCTATAGTTAGCATCAACGTGTTCCTGCTGGTTAGCTCAGTCAGACACTCTGTAAAGGATCCAAGCATGCAACTATTCAAGTGAACTGTGATCTGCTACCTTTTTTATCCCTTAAATATACTTGCTAAGTTATTTGGCTGACAGATCAATTTCGATTGGAAACTGAAAATTGCGAGATGTCATATATTCCTCAAGGGCACTTTGACATTAAACTCTTTCCAGGGGCATTGATGCCGTATTAGATACTAGATGTTTACTCATGCAGGATGCTTTGTCTTCACCAGTCAGAATTCTGACTTCAGTGGCCAAAGTTGCTGTATTTCTGACTTACAACTGTAATATCCAATTCAGAATATCTGACTTTAGATCAAAAAGTAATTGTTCAATCAATCACATTATGTTTACAAGGGAATTGTAAAAAATGCCAGTGTTCTGTACCTACATGGCTTAATAAATGTCCTGATTACATCAAGTAATATTTATGTTCATTTCTTCTGTTCAGTAAACTGAACAGAAGAAAGCTGATGCTTTTGGAGTTTCCTGCAGCTGAAGATATGTCCATTCACACCTGGGGAGAGTGTGGTAGGACAGGAGAACCTAAATAGTTTTATTTAATGAGTTAGATGCATCTTTGGTGAGTTTAAGTAACAACTCTTAGAAATCTGTGTGCAGAGTTTATAGACTCATAAGCCAGGGTTGTGTCACAGTCAAGCCTCAGTGTTGGTAGAGAGGCATTTTTCCTAGATTTCACTAAGATTGACAGTTTCATCCCCATGTCAGACTGTGTTTCAGCACCACATTGACCCTGATGGGCTCACCGATGTGTGACTGTGGCAAAGAGAGTGTTACATACGTGCAAAGCAGAGGTATGCAGCACCCTCTGTATTTATTGACCACCCTGCTGAAAATGTGCCATAAAATAACCTTTTCACTACATAAACAATCTCACACTGCAAAAATAATAAACCTTTAACTAATTTATTTGTTTATTATAGATAAACATATATTATTTCTAGATGGTAGACGTTGAAAAAAAAGTTTATGTAATGATTATGAACTGTTTAAGATGCTGCATTCCATTAAAATTAAGTTAATATTGCTTTTAAACACAGCCAAAAAAATTACTATCTGAAAGTCATGAGTGAAATGTAAACTCAAGTGACCAGGAAATGTTTTAGTCCAATCTGTTGATGTCCAACTTTTATTAATCTTTATGAATTGTAGCCCAAGTTTTCTATTATTACCTGATTGAAGTGTAACTTGGTGGTCTTCTGCCACTATAACCCATCTATTCCAAAGTTCCTTATTGTGCATTCAAAGGAGGCTTTTGGTCCCAAACCCCGTGCCTCATTGAGATGTTTCTGTCTTTTATCGTCTGTGACCTCTGGCATTTTGTTATTTCAGTGATTCTTGAGAATAGCGGCAAAACAGGTTCTATGGATAAAGCACAAAATTTGAATAAAATATACACAAAATATATTTTTTTCAAATATCTGACTAAACTAACCTGGGTCATGTGAGCACAACAATGTCTATTTTCCAGGTATTTGATGAATTTTTTTTATTTTAAACATTGTAGTCGGTGGATGATGCCTGTAAAAGCCTTTGTCCAGGAGCAGAACCCAATACATTATAATAGTTTAAAACAATTAAAGAAATACTAAAATTATATATTATGGCAATTAAGTATAAGTAGTCAT
>CAEGAF010159424.1:0-104440 GCA_903067075.1 Micropoecilia bifurca
AAAAGAATCCGACCTGAGCTGTTCACACTGCCATGAAAAGATCGGATACAGGTCGCATTACGTCAAAAAAATCGGAATTGGGTCACTTCAGGCTGCAGTGTGAACGCAGCCTAAGCTTGGAAACCTGCATCGGAGGATTTCGGGTGAAGACTTATGTTTGTTGTATTGCTGCATTTAGTTGCTTCTGTTTTACAACAAACGCAACATACCAGATTAATTAACCAACTTTGAGTGGGAGGAGAATGATACATGCTCAATTAGTCTGGATGGAGAAAGAGTTAAAATATCCATTTCCAATTGCTTTCAGAGAATTACAGTTAAATTTCGGTGTGGACTTTGACTGGACCACCTAAACACATGAGAATACTTTGATCTAAAACATCCTGCACAGCTCAGGTTGGGGTCATCCTGTTGGAATCTTACGTGATCAGCTTTCATGTCACTTTTAAAGAAAATCCTCCCCACAGCATGATGCTGCCTCCACCATGTTTCATCGTGTTATTTTGGTCTCCTGCCACATTACTGCTGACAATCTTCAAAATGGATTTCTTAGGGTTTTCTTCTCGTCATGATTAAATAAAGGCGGGGTTGAATGCAAACGGACTGGACACAGGAAGTGGACTACAACAGAGGACATTCTGGGTAAATGGAACCAAAGTAAATGCGCAAGATAAATCCTACATCCGTTAAAATCTGACTTTTGTTTACATTTGGTGAAGAAGGAAGTTGCACTCAGTGTCTTCATCAGAGGTTTTTGTGTCATTTCCTTCTGTGGTTCTTGGTGCAGCGCCCCCGCAGGCGAGGAGGGGAACAGGTTTGGTTCATTTGAGACAGTGCAGTGTGAAAGGGAGTTACAGCAGCAAGAAATATAAATGTTACAATTTTGATTTTAATTTGGGGTATTAGAGTAAAGGGTGTCAAGTACAAATGGATGCAACAGTTTAGAGATTTTGATTTTCAAAGCAAATTGAGTTGAAGATTTTGTGCTTCTTTAATTAAAACATCAAATTAGGTCTGGACAAAAGGGCTGATAAGTTTATCATGACAGAAGCATTTCATATCAATCGACATCAATAATTGTTAATTAGTTTTAAATATCTGAGATGCTGCTGAACTGGTGACCTTCCCTGTTTTATCCAGTTTCCACTCCACAGTGCTTATTTTTATTCTTATGTAGTTATGAGGCAAACTGATGTGCAAGCAGGATGTTGCTAGGTAACCAAAGAATGAGTATGTTGCTAGGCAACCAAACAGTTAGTTGATGCCACCAACCTAAATTATCAGGTTCAACAGCCAAATACTTTCCTACATCTCCCAGAATGCTGTGCGGCTCTGGTTCAAAGTTCAGTGAATGTCCTCTAGCATCACCTTCCTAAAGAAGTGATTTATTTATTTATTAAAAAATCAAAATTAAGACGTAAAAGTTAAAGAAGTCTCTCTGTTTCTGCGTCACCCTGCATGTATCCATCTAATGCCCTGCTTGGTGTTTGAATGAAGATTCTTCCACATGACGGATCGTTGCCGGTTCAGGACGGAAGAATCCGTCTCTGCTGCCAGGAGTCTGGAAGCAACCGTTGTTGTTCGGTTTCGCCGTCCTGATCCCAAAGTGTCCTGCTGCCTGTCCCGTCTCTCACCGCCCCCTGTCCTCCGCAGCCATCTACCACATCGTGTCCCAGAGGCAGATGACGGGCCAGGGCAACTCGGACTTCTCTCCGCCCTCCAACGTGGTTCCCATCACGGTGGAGCCGACCCAGAGCTCGTCCAGTAAGGGCGCCTGCTGCCAGAACAACTGAGACCTCGCCGCTGACCTCCGCCTTGGCCAGACAGACAGACGGAGGCGCTGACGGGTAGAGGGACGCTTCCACTGGGCTTTGTAGATACGAGGGGAGGGAGCAGCAAATGAAGGATGGACAGGATGTGATGTGGGAGGGTTGGGGTTTTATAAGAAGCTGCATCATCACCATGGATTCAGGTTCTGATGTGAAACTGAACATATTATCAGGCCCTTTTTTCTCCTCCTTCTTCTGCAGTTTCTCTCCTAAAGAGCCGGATTCACAGGCTTCCTTTCCGTTTCTCACTCCTGGGATGCTGGGCTGTAAAAATCCACTCCCAGAAGACTGAAAAGCCGCCTCCTCTCACTGCTGTTTCCCTTCGTTTTCTGGAATATTTAGAAAATTATGTCCTCCTTTATATTTATTAACACTTGTCTTGTTTGGCCAAAGGGTTTCCCACACTTAACTGCTTCACAGAAAAAGGGATTTTCTCTTCTTTTGATTGTTTTCTGTCATTTAAAACAAGTCTTTCCATGAAGGAATCAGGAGAGTTTGTCTCCATCCTTCCCTGTCGGTGACGAGCAGCTTCGCTCTGAGTGCTTTTGATCTTTGTTTGGGCGCCTCTCCTACTCTTTACACACTTTGTGCTTCGAAGATGAGTCATGCTCCCGCCAGCCTCTGCGCAGCATCGGCTGTAAATGGGATGGGATGGCTGCGCCTGCCGCCGCTGCTGGATGGGTTAACTGCAGAGCATTTCAGCTCCCGTCCTGACCGCTTCACCTTTTCCCCCCTAAAGCCTCGCGGCGATGGGGGGGAAAGATGTGGTTTAAATGTGCGGACGAGCCGCCCGCTAGCTGGGACGGATGAATGAATGGATGGGTTGGGTTTCAGGGGATGAGATGGTGAGGCCACTCAGCCCTGCCCTGCTCCTGTGGTCTCTGATGTACATGATGGCTTGTTTTACTGTAAATGAAATCCTCCACTGCCTGCTCACCTACTCCTCTCTGGCTCTGCTCTCTGCTGTATGTAACTGGAAGAGGACTCTGCCTTCTGGGATCCCCCTGAGGTCTGCCCTCACTTTCACTCGTCTTTATTTCCTGTCCGATCGGTGGGGGTTGTGTTCGGGAGCCAGGGCCGCGTTTGTTAGCGTCTGATGGTGGAATAGAGGAGGGAGGGGCTTGATTTAATCCAAAGGTTAGACACACAGGGTGTTTATTTCCACATCAACACGAGTCTTAAACTGGGTGTAGGTCGACATTTTTAAGCCTTTGTTCTGTTGTATGTAAATTTGGACTGCACATATATAAATAAATAAATCAGATTTGTTATAGCTCATCTTTTATGTGTCTCCAGTTTTAAAAACAACCAGCTCATTTATTGACTCTTATACCCTCTAATGTCCAGTGTAATTTAAGATGTTTGCAAAGTGCTGCAGGCTGATATTTTCCCTCTGATTACTGATTATTAAATATTTATCGTCATCATCTACAAATCAATCCAGCCATCAGGACTAAGGGGAAAAAAACACAATCTGCTTAAACTGGAAATCATTTCCTTTTTGTTTTATTAGAAACATTTACAATACATTTTGAATCTTGAAAAAATAACAAAGAACCAGAACTAACATGGCGCAGATACAATAATAATTATAATAATCATAATAAAAATGTCTCCAAAAATGTAATTCACAAAAAAACATGTGCTATAAGAAATAAACCTGCAATATTTCCTGCCTTGTGAGGGCATGGCACACTGTAACAGAGTTCAGAAACTTTTTTTTATCTTTTTTTTTTTCCCATCCATCAACGATCCGCCTCAGAGGGCCGCAGCGGCGACGCCTCCCTCACTGTTCACAGAGAAACCAGAGCCGAACGCCGGCTGCTGCCGGCCCCAAACAACTAATGCACTACAACCACTATTAGACCGGTATGAAACACCTACTGTGCTGGAAAAATTGGAAACGCTACCGAAGACAAACTGTCAGACTGCATCGGCCTCTTTGGAAAAGGGCGGAGTTTCACCAGCGAGCGCCATGTCGGTCCCCAACCGTTCACACGCAGCGGGAAAACCGCGCTCTCCGAGTTTGGGATGCATTTTAACCGTTTCGGGCAGAAGACGTTTCGTCTCGTACAAATGGAAGTGAATTTTTTTTGCAGCGTAACACATTTTCTAAGTGAGAGGTCAGACATTGGTGCGGGGGACTGAGATGGTCTCCGTCTGGCTCCAAACTCCCTTCAGCTTTTCTAAAGAGACTCCAACTATGAAAATCTACAGCGAAGAAACGGTGCGAGCGAGCCGCCGCCGTCGCCACCGCGCCGTTTCTCCTGGCTAAGTGACCATACAATATACATGCAAACTAGTACGGTAATGAATCTGGTGTGTTTATGTGTGAGTGTGTGTGTTTGCATTTAGTTACACAGATCTACACAGTGCGCTGGCTCCTCCTCGACTGGCACTTCACCTAATTAACGCATCAGGAAAAGTCGATCAAAAAGGCTTTTTTTTTAAGCCGATCACGCTCCGTTGCCATGGATCGATCAGACTGAGTTATGGATGTAGGAAATGTGTGAATGAAAGTGTTTACAAGGTGTGTGTGTGTGTGTGTGTGTGTGTGTGTGTGTGTGTGTGTGTGTGTGTGTGTGTGTGTGTGTGTGTGTGTGTGGCCCTGCTGGGCGAGAGGGTCACAGCTGCCTCATTCACTCCAAGCATTGCAGTTTTTCTTCTTTTACATTTTGATAAGAAAAAAGCGAGTTTAGATTACAGAGGAAATGAGTAATAATGCGTTCAGTCAGTAACATGGGGTCGGGAAGGGCGGGATTACAGCAAGCAGCACTGCACAAAGAATGCTGATGCAAGAAAAAATAGAGTTGAGGCACAAAATCGATGCTCTGTGACTAAAATATCTCCAAATTCTAAAAATATTCTATTATTTTCTGTAGTTCTTCCGTTGTTAATGCACTGGTGTTGCAGTAGTGCATGTCCGAAGTTAAAATTTCAGCTATGGGGAAACTCGCTCCCACCTACTTCATCCACTGTGAAGCACGTGGGCAAAGTGTCCATAACTTTCATAAATAAAACTTCTCCTTTTTAGTTATTAGTAGAAACTGACTTTCCTGTGTTTAGAAATATATTAACTTCTTGTCATTTTAATTAAAAAACAAAATGTCTTGAGGTTACTCATAAATACGTTGCTTCATTTTCCATAAATAACATCCAGATACTGACTTTTTTTTCCTCTGCTTTCTATGAAATAATAACCCATGTTAGCAAAATAGATCTGAAAAACTGTAATATGTTTTTTTTATTCATTTTTAAGTTACTTTCTATAAATGCATGTGGAAGAACTCAAATATAGACTACGTCATAAACCTGTTGCAAATTCCTTCCAAAAAAACTAACTTAAAGCTCACTTGTAAATTGTGAAAAATAAAAAAGGGTGCATTAGTTCATTTTCCCCCATTTTTTTATTTCTTTTTACATTCAAATGCATTGCTTGTTCAATGTGTGACTGACAGGTTGGTAGAATTGCTTAAGTGCATCCATTGAAAAATAAGGATTTCCTATCACTCCTTTAAAAGGGTTTCTACAGAAATGCATAAAGACCTTTTTGATATTAAGAGAAGAAAAACATCTACTTTTTACTATAATAGCAACCTTAATACGATATAGTAAATAATACTAACACAAACATAATGCATCACTGAGTTGTCCCACCCTCTGCTGCTGCGCAGGAAGTCCTTACTCCAGGTGAGCTGGACAAATGAAACTTATATTCTTAGGAGTTAAACTATGTTTCAGTCAGTTAAACTACACAGTAAATATATGATTTTAAACTGATGTTCTCTTTAAGGTCTTAAAGCTTTTATACACTTTAGATATCAGGCTGCTGGATCCTTTTCTGAGTTTCTTCTTGATAAATCTTACCTATTGTAATAGTTTTGAGTATCATGCAGGTGAACATAAAATACAGAATATTTTAAAAACTCATCATAATGAGTCTGAAGTTTGGATTTGATTTCAATCTGGTTTCAGTTCAATCAAAAATCTTCTTTTAGTGGCTCAAGCAGGTTGGGAAAATTATGTTTTCTAACCTGATAGTTTTGTTACTGGTGTTTAAATTGACTTTTGGGAACATTTCAATCTGTAATATCACTTCTTAGTTCAGTAAACTGTAAACAAAAGCGCAGATTATTATGCTGGATTGGTTAAAACGATGTAATAAGTTAGCTCTCTTCTGTTCTTTGGTTAAATCTGACCTTTTTCTTTCAAAGTAAAGAAAAAAATAAATCATCGCGGTGCAAAATAAGGATTAAGCGACGGCATCATCCTCATGCCATCAGTCCATCAGAAGCTGTAAACCTTGCCGGACTCTTTAACGAAATAAAAGTCCTGAATATGATTGATACAAACATGATTAAAATCCCAAACTAACCCTGAAGCTGTTCTACACTTTCAGGTCACTAAAAGACAGAAATGCAGCGGGATTATGCTAATAACGAAGGTCAGTTTCTAAACAGAACATTATTCAAAGAGCTGACTCCCAGTATCCTCCTATTATTGCTTTCCTGATAAATAAAAACTGATTTATTCTATAGGGGCTAAAAGTTCTTAAATATTTGCCTATTTAATTAAGACTGGATACATCAGTGGCTTCATAAAATTCACTCTTACTGTTTATAGTAGTGTCTGCTTATCTATATTTGGATGACATACTTAGTAAATAATATTTCTTACATGTATGGATCTATCTAATATACTAATATAGTCAAAAGGGTGACAGGGCGCATATATAAACATTTTATATCCTAGTTAGTTTTTTTTTTAAATTTATTCTAAAACATCGACGATGACACTTTGAGATTGTTAAAAAATAATGAAAAACTCACTTTAGGCGGGCCTGCGTCTGGCTCTTCCTAGCTGAAACACACACCATATTTACAACACGGTGCCTTCACACGAAGGACACTCCTCAACTTACAGCGTCTAAACCGGGAGAACCTCCAATAAGACATCTTTGTTAAACCAGTGCAAAACTGAAAAGAGGGGAAAAATGATGACGTCTCCCAAATTGTCACTACTGAGCACAAGAATCACCAAACCACACAAGAAAAAAAATGATAGGGAATCCTTATGTGCGTGTCTTTCGGATTGTGAGATAGATTTCACCATCAGCGGTCGGTTTGGTATTAATCAGATGCGCGTGTTTTATAATAAGGTGCTTTGTTCTCTTTTTTTTTTTCTTTTAAGTCATGTGTTTTTAAAGAGCCTAATGTCCAGAATCCCCCCTAATCCCCACCCGAGCGGTTTGATTCACATTCTTCTTTTCCAAAAATAACTTCTTTACAAAGTTGGTTATTGGGGAGTGGTACTGTATCAAAAGGCCAAAGTTGCTACCTTGTCAGCCAAAGCAATGGCAATATTCCATAAAAAACATTAAGGCAGAAATAAAACAAACAAAAAAATACTAAGTTCAAATAGCGGGGGGAGGGGGGGGTCGCCCCCCCCCGCCTCGTTGTGACGCTGAAAGCTTCGGCCAGATCTCTGTGCAATTTTCAAACTCAGTCCTCCTCACAGATTTCTGGAAAGTTTCGATGCCAGTCCGGTGCCAGCGGTCACTTCTTCTCCTTCTCCTTCATTTAGTTTTTCCTTTAGAGAAGGGGGCTTTCTGGCCCTGAAGACATTTGGATTTGTTTTGTTAAAACGAGACCCCCAAATTATTCAGGCCTGCTGGGTCGCCGGTGCCGACCCACATGTGACAGCAGCTCAACACTCGCTCAAAGACCTGATGATCAATAGAGCTGCTCGGTCTGCAGGGTTTTTTTTTTCCTCCTTTTTTTTCTTTTTCTTTTTTTGTCTTGAAGTATACTCCTCCCTCACTCCCTCCCATCATTCACCAGCTTTAATCCCCCCAACCCCCCGATCCATTGCTCTAGCCCTCTGAAATCCCCAGGCTGGGGCTAAGGCAGACGCAGCGGGTGTGTAATTTGATTCAGCATGAGTGCTGGTTAAATGGGGCGTTTCCTCTGCCTTCCTGTCAATTACAATAGTCTGATTTCATTGTGAAAGTAACGCGAGTTGGGGGCCGAAGCGTCCGAGGCGTCCGAGGCCAAGGGCCAGTCATGGGATGCCCCTTACAGTAGAAACTGTCCCACATTTGGCACCCAAAGAGGGGGATTAACTCTGTGATATGATCACTAAACGCTTTGCTTTTCATCAACTGGAATAAATATTCCAGGTAACTGGATTATTAATGTCTCTCCTAAACCTCCATTTTATTTCACGGCTGCCAAATGCGGCTAGTGTCTTTCTGTGTCCGTGTGTGTTTTGGGACAAAAGAGTGTGTCCCCCCCTCTCCTTGTCCCCGTTTGGGTAAGAAAAGGAGCAGGGGGGGAGGAGGAGGGGTTTCCTATTCGCCCAGCTCCCTTCAGTGGTCCGGGGGTCCGGAGTCCCCACACGGTCCGCACCTGGACCGACCCATTTGCCTAATTATCAATGAGCGAATCCAGGCCGTGTCCGAGCGCCGCGGCCCACGCCGGCCGCCACCGAAGGCGCAGACAATACGGCTCAGAGGCAAACGGTCCAACTGTAAGCCCAGCAGCTCCGGTGGAGGGGAGGCATGAAAGCCACTCCCAAAGAAAGGAGAGAAAGAAAGGGGGCTAGGCGAGACCTCCAAGCTCAGGGTCAGAGCCGCAGCCGCCGCCAAACACCTGCTCCTGTACAGCTCTGCTAATTACAGGGGGGGACGGACGGCCCCTCGCAGGAGAAAGGATTAGCAGCCCTGGACTCTGTGTTTTACAGTATCTGCTCCTTTAATCTGCTGCTGCTGATTCATTCATTCAGCTTCCGTCCAATCTTAAGGTTCTCCGAGGACACGAGACGGGGGCTCCCGCCTCGTCCTCCATTGTTAGCCGGACGCGGCCAAACCACCGCACGACACAATAAAAGCGTGGTTAAGGTGGCTTTGAGACAAGTCCTTGGGGAATATCAGAAAGGGGCCAACTGGATGGATTCCAAGGCTTTTTGGCCTCGCAAATTAAATCAGCGCTTTAAGCCAACCGAGGAGCCACATGCTTTTCAAGAGCCACGAGCAGCAAAGCGTCACCGAGTCTTTTCAACAAACTGCAGTGACCAAAGCGTCACCAACGGCTACCGGACGGAGAATCCCCACCTTTACAGCAGCCCTCATCCTCTCTCTGAATAATATCCATAAAATTCAAGCAGTTTCTATAAATAATTAAAATCCTATCCCTTTTAAATCTGTTTTCTAATGAAATAAAGATTTGTACGTCTCTTTCTGTATAGATCCCGACTGGAACGAACCCATACACGTTTATCCTTTAGCCAAAATGCTTTGGACCAATTATCCAAACCCACAATCACAGTTTAACTGAAAACGTTTAAGTTCACGTCTGCTGCCTTTGAATTTCTCAAGGTACGTTTTTAACAATCCTGTTTTAGACCAAGATGATTGTAAGGTGCAATAAGTTCTTTTTTTATTCCTTCTAGTAACATTGACTTTGTAGGTCAGTCAAGTGCAGATTGGGTTCCTCAACAATCATCTGTTTCCTTCAATAAAACCCACTTTAAGGTAAAAAAAACAAAAAAAATAATCGAAGAATAAAATGTTCACAT
Organism: Micropoecilia bifurca; assembly: GCA_903067075.1. Taxonomy (NCBI): domain Eukaryota; kingdom Metazoa; phylum Chordata; class Actinopteri; order Cyprinodontiformes; family Poeciliidae; genus Micropoecilia; species Micropoecilia bifurca. The sequence goes on from CAEGAF010159424.1 coordinate 9,405, forward strand.
TACTGTCTACCTCTGCCTACACTGTGATTCATGAATGAAACACAGCAGCAGTCAAAAAACTGAAAATGCAAGGTACTATACTTCTCTTATAAACAAAACTTTTATAAAATATATATGCATATATATATAAAAAGAAAAACTTAAAAATATTTCTTATACTTTTTAGTAAAGCAAGCAGGCCTTCTAAAATATCTGCTTGATTGTTTTTAAATTTTCTGAAAAACAAAAATGTATATAATAATAATGATAATAATAGTAATCATAAGAACAGTAAATAATTATTGAAGAAACACTGAGGAAACTAAGGATAAAACGGACGTGGTTCTTTAGGAGAATATCCGGATGGCCTGAGTGACCTGGGTGTGGCAGACCGGACACTCCGGGTGGTTCAGCTCACAGATTCGGATGGCGCACTCCATGCAGAACAGGTTGTGGCCACAGGGCACCAAGGCAGCCGTCACTTTGCTCTCGAAGCAGGTCATGCAGTCCCGCACGGTGGCCGGCGGGGAGTCCGGCACCGGCAGGCGGCCCGGGAAGCCGTCCCCGGCCGAGGCGGGCTCGCTGTGGGCGCGGCGGGCCTGGGCGTGAGGCGAGCCGGACGCGATGCTGGTGACCGAGTTGTTGGGGGTCCCGCCTCCGCAGGGCTCCGGTAACCCGGGAGAGAGTCTGGTCAGGGGCAGCGGGAGGCCGCCGAAGCTTTTGGAGCGCTGCTGGGTGTAGAAGGACACCTGCTTGGGGTAGTCGGGGTCCCCCCAGCCCTGGGTGCCCTCAGATCCAAAATACGAGCAAGGTTTCTCTCCGGAGCTGGAGAAGTTGCTCTTGTTGTAGATCCCCCCTCCCTCCCCTCCCCCTCCTCCTCCGCTCCCGCCTCCAACCATGGCATCCGAGAAGTTCTGGCGGTAGCTGCTGGTGAGAGGCTTGCGCTGGCCCCCCTGCAGCCCCCACACCTGCTGCAGCCGGCTCTCCAGACCGCCGGTGCTGCCCGCCGGGCTGCTTCCACCGTTGGGCCCCAGACAGTCGTTCTCGTTGTTGTGGTCGTGCAGGCCCCCCGTTCGGAAGGCGATGTGCGCCTCGATCTCCTCGCGGGCGCGCTCGGCGTTGCTCGGGGAACCCGTGATCTCGAAGACGGGGTCGCGGTCCCGGCTGGGGGTCACGATGTACGTGCAGGTTTGCTGCTGGATGCGCTTAATGGTGGAGCCCTTAGGCCCCACTACCAGCCCCACGACGCGGTATGGCACTCTCACCTGAATGGTGGTCTGGCCCGGCAGAGGCGTGGGCGGCGAGCCGCTGAAGGAGACCCCCAGCTTGTTGCGGGAGGCGCGGAGCATGGAGAAGTGCTCTGCAGCAGAGATGATTTCACGACGGGCCAGTGCAACGTCTTCCTTCCGGCCAGTGATTAAAAACACAGGCTCCTCTCCTCGAACGGGGGTCTTGATGTAGGTGTTGGTTTTGGCTCGCAGGGCTTTTATCTTGCAACCTGAAAAGACATTTCAGATATTTTTAAGCAAGTCAACAAGACTTTCCTGATTATTACATAAAAGGATAACTGGTGGAAATCCATCTAATTTAGTTGCGTTGCTCCTGTTGACTGCTTCCACTTATTAATGTTTCTCCAGCATATGATATTCAGACTAATTAGCATGATTTATGAGGTTTCCCACTCCACAGTATTATTGCTCTGAATCACAGCTCACCCAGGAGAACATGGAGGCGTGTCGATCTGGACACACGTGGCGGGTTTGGTGAACCTCTCACTTCCCCTGACCTCTCCTTGAACCGTCAACCCAGAGCCACATCGTTTTCGGGCCGTTTATATCTCCACATCTGCCTGTTTTTGATGACTGTTTATGGGTTTACCCTATTAAAGTGCTTTTAAGACAGCATCCTGATCTGAGTGAGTACAGGGTAATGCTCTTTCATTAGATTGCCTGACCTTGTAGTAGGACAGAGCAGGACAGGCTTCGTTTCTGGACGGACTGCCGTCCAGGTTCACGCGAGGTCAAGAAACCACAGCGGTCCTGTGTAAGTCGGCTCCTCGTTAAGCTGGGCTCCCCTGTTTACTGTAACATGCTGCATGCAGGCCGGTCCGACTCACCGGCTAACCCGGGAAAATCATCGCTAACCGGCCAAACGTCTACTTTCTAACGCCGCCACACAGACCCACTCTGCCCAGGAACACTCACTTCCCAGGAAGCATCTGTAAGGAGCGAAGGATGGTGGTGATACTCAGAGGGGTTAGAGCAGCTCTGCCCCAATTCTGACGATGCCCTCTAAGGCCACAGCACTGCATTAGGCTAATAAACCACCTCATGACACAGGGGCTTAAGGAACTATTCACTTCCATTTCCCAAACTACATCCTAAATTTGAACAAGTACACATTAGTCTCTTAATTAAAGGATTATCAATAAATAAAATAGGCAAGGATGAATTAATCAAGAGCAGAATTAAGGTCACAGGAGACGGATTCACACTCATGCAGCTAAACTGTAGTGAACGAGGCGATTCAAAACAAAGCCACGCTTCATCAGAGGAGAGGGGGTGCAAGAGAGAAATCATCATCCCTTCATGACAGGGAGCTCCAGCTTTACCCAGACAGAGTAGGGGGTGTGAGCACAGAGCCAACCAACAGCAGGCTCACCTCAGTTCCCCCCAAATCAGACAATAAAACCACCCAAATGGCTGGTCCTCTCTGTCAGTTAACAGTTACCCCATTAAAATCCAAGACCAACACTTCAGAGTGGAGAGTGGGAGTCGCAGAGGGAAACGAGGGGAACTCAGCAGCACCGGATCCACAGAATATAATGCAGCGGGGGTTGGGCCGTCTGCAAATCATCTCCTCTGGATCCCTGACAGTGTTCCGGGCGTCTGGTTGGAGGTGAAGCTAGATTTCAGCGATGGAGCCTCACCCACCCTGCAGTCTTTGTGCAGCTCAGAGCCCAGCCCCCCCTCCGGCTCCCCAGCCTGACACACAGCCATGTGGCGTGGAGGGTGTGCACCAAAACGGGGCTCCGGCCGCTCAGCTGCCGCCTCCTCGGCCCATCATGGCAGCAGATCGCTTCGGAAAACAACACCCTGCCTCCTTCAGGCCCGTCTGCAGAAACTTCTGCAAAAATACTGCTGCAACTTCTGGCTGGGTTCCCCAAATCAACCCCCCCTCCTGTTAGATCCCACCCCACCCCAGACACACACCTTTGTTTGACAGCTGTTGTCGCTCATCTTCCACTCTTTGTTCAGCAGGAAAAGGAAAACAGGACAATCAGAATCCCAATCTGCTCTGTTTTGGGATCTAAACTTTCCAACTGCCTGACGTGAAGAGCAAAGAAACAACAAGGTGGCCACGCTGGACCACGCTGACCAGCTTCCTTTGTCCAATTGTGTCACTGGGCCAGAGCGCGACGTAAACAACGAGCTGGATGATCAAAACGAGGAGCTTGAGACGTCCAGCACTTTTTGAGGCCAGATGACTAATATTTGGTGATGTTGTTGGGTTGAGGCGGTAAGACGCCCCCCTCGTCGCCAGCTGCATGTTTTTTTTGAACAGTCTGGCGCGTCTCAGACGACAAAGGAAGCAGCTTCTGCTCCACGGCGCGTGTCTGCGCGCTGACACTGATGGCGTGGATGTGGAATCATTCGCCCAGGAGGGAAGGAGCTTTCTGCCAGTGTTTCCCACACACACACACACACACACACACACACACACACACACACACACACACACCCCTTCCCTCTGCGCAAATATGCTCAAAAAGAGCGAGAAATGAGCGCAAAACAGGCGAGCGGATGGTTTCTGTGGAAAGATGAGAACTTGAAACATTTGAAGCGGAAAAAGAAAAAGTGTGCGGCTGATGGCTGTGAGGAGCCGCTCTGGAGAGGCAGCCACGCCACACCACTCCCTTTTCTTTGTCAAATAACACCAGGTAACAGTTGGAGAACAACAAGCCAGCGGCTCTGGGCGGCATGCAGCCCGACCGAGGGGCGGAAAGCAGGAAGTTTGGAGGGAATGACGGGCTGCGGTTACCTTGCCTCCCCACTATCTCGGCCACATGTTCGGAGCTCGGCACCGGGACGCATTCCGTTATGTTGCAGCCTCGTCCTTTGGTCTCTGCCGAGGAGGATCCGTCGTACAGGGCGCACAACTTGCTCTTCCCCTGCAGGATGGCCGCGTCCCCGCCGCTGTTGGCGTGGTTGTGGTGGTGGTTGTTGTTGTTGTTGTTGCTCGGGTCCTGCGCCCCGGTGGTCGGGGCTCCGCCGCCGCCGCCGCCGCCGCCGTCCTCTCCCTCCCCGAGCCCCAGCAGCGACAGCTGGCCGAGCGCGACCCTCAGGGCGCGGGAGTCGTCCTCCTCCTCGTCGGGCGCCACGAGGAGACCTTCGCCGCCGAAGCCGGACGCGGCCAGATCCCCGCCGTAGCCCCCGTTTTTCTCCATGATCCCTGCTAGAACCAGCAGGCTAGGCATGGCTAACAAAAGAGTGTGTGAGACAAAGACAGGGGAAAGAGACTGGAGAAACAGCACCGTGCCGCCTCCTCCTCACCCCTCCTCCCTCCTCCTCCCTCCCTCCCTGCGCTGGACCCGCCCACATCCCGCCCCCATCGCCCTCCATCCGCCAGACTCCCGGTACAGTACGGAGCTCCGGCCGTCTGCTGGGTGGATGGGCCGAGCCGATGCGTCGCTCCACCCAGTCTGGTTTTACACCGACCCCTCCCCCTCTCCTCCCCTCTCCCTTCCTCCCTCCGTCCTCAGTGAGACAAAAAACGAGCCTCCCTCCCTCCGTATCATTCCGTCTCAGGTTCGCCAGCATGTGGCGGCCCACATCCAGCTTCTCCTGTGCAGGAAGGAGGAAGGAGGAAGGAGGAAGCGATCCGCTCGCCTCCTGCGCCGCATGCAGGCGCAGAAACGCGGCCGCGCTGCGGAGCTGCGGCAGCGCAGCGCGGCGAGCTGCATATTTATGTTTTTTGATGACTTATGTAAGAAGAAGAAGAAGAAGAAGAAGAAGAAGAAGAAGAAGAAGAAGAAGAAGGAGGAGGAGGAGGAGGAGGAGGAGGAAGCATCCAGGATGTAAACAGTCACTTAAACGTTGCAGGGCCAGGCGCGCACATGGTCAACCTGCTGGAGAAAAAGATGATGTCAACTCCACGATGATGATGATGATGATGGTGGCGGGGTGGAAATCAGCAGCAGCAGCAGCTTCCGCGCACAGAGGGGAGAGTGAGGATGTTAGGAGTTAGTGGAGGTTTTATAGAGAAAGAAAGAGCAGAATGAGGTTGGAGGGGGGAGGGCGATGGGGGGGGGGGGGGTCCGCCCACCTCTGTGTGCTTTGCGGCAGGTCACCGCGCTGTCTGCGCATCAGGATGTTATGTATAGGAGGCAGAGGGGCGTCTGGGCCGTGGGGGGGGGGGGAGAAAGGGAGTCGTCAGACAGGCGCTGCAGACCCTATGCGGTGGGGGGCGGGGGGGGGGCGGAGGGGGGCATCAGTAAAAGCCCTCGCACATTTCCCGTTTGGAAAAAAAAAAAAGGTTTTGCAGCAGCAGCTCCGCTGAACAAAGAGCCGCGTGTTTTTTCTTAACCTCCCCAACATGTCGTCCTCCTCCTCCTCCTTCTCCTCCTCCTCCTCCTGCTTCTCCTCCTCCTCCTCCTCCTCCTGACCGACCGCATGCTTCAACTGCAGCCGCGACAATTAAAGTCATCATTCATATCAGCGCATCTGAGCCGCTTCAACTTGTAATTAAACCCGTAAATCTGCGGCATTTTATTTCAATGTATCAAAAGTAAATTTTATCAAAAAGAATAAAATCTCCGGGTCAGATTATTGAAGTTGTATAATTGCTGCCAGGCTTGATCACAAAAGCTTTGAGGAAATCAACAACTGATGTCCGTCCTGGTCAGTCTGAGTCCAGCCTCCGTCCATCTTCACCTGCAGAGCAAACTAAAGTTCAGAGCCTCACCTGGATCCAGAAACCGAAACCTGTGTGTGTTTATACTGTATTTTATTATTATTCCCACAGACACAAAAACACACAGTCTGACTCCAGCCGGATCGCGGCTGCATGAATGTTTAATATTTCCTGACTGTCTGGAGCAGGAACATTATCACACGTTTCCAGCGCCGCTGTAGTGATGAGATGGAGCCAGTGAAGGTGGAGCAGGTGGATTTACACCTAATCAAAGTCTAGACGCCCCTCAGCGGGCGCCAATCAGGAAGAGGGGGTCGCTCCGGGAGGGGGCGCTGCAGATGAGGAGGGGATTCAAACCCCCTCCCATAATAAAATAACAGACTGAGCGGGGCTGCGTCCAGCGGGGGGGGCAGTGGGGGGAGACCCTCTGAGGGGGCGCGGTGTGTCCAGGGGTCGTGTCGCTCCATTAAAGGGGTCCGGCGGGACCGAGGGGCCCGATCAATGGCGGCCATGGATCTGGGATCGTGTTTCCGGCGGGACCGCGGCCCCTCAGTTGGCCTGGATGTGTGAGTGTCGGTGCACATCATCTTTATGAGCGACTCTGAAAGGACCAGCAGGTCTGGTTTCCATTCAGACCCCGTGGGCCTGTGTGTGTGTGTGTGTGTGTGTGTGTGTGTGTGTGTGTGTGTGTGTGTGTGTGTGTGTGTGTGTGTGTGTGTTTTAGCTACAGGATACTGCTGGTGAAACCCAGTCAGGTCATGTTACTTCCACGTTTAAAAAAATAAAATCTCTGATCTCAACCATCTGCTCGTCGCTCGTTCCTGTTTCCTCTCCTCAAACTGAACCGTTTCCATTACAAATGAGCGCAAATCTTTGTGCTCGTTCAAAATAAACAACTACATTTCACAACTCCAGTGTTTCCGTTAAACAAGAAAGTAGATTAAAATCGCCCTTCACCTAAAAAGACTTTCAAAATAATGGTGGTGATGAATGTAGACATTTGTATAAATTAAATTCATAATTCAGCCAATCAAAGGAGATGTCATCATCTTATTTATATTAAGCCCCGCCTACTTGGGGAGCTGCTACGTATCCGGCGTTTTGGGGAAACTGGAGTTGATGATTCAGCAACTTTTTATGAACCAGCTGGACATTGTCTGTAAGAAAGAGAAAAAAACCTCATTATAATACTTCCTGTATTTTTCTTTGTCGTTTCCGCCAGTAGTAACATCCGGCTGTTGATCATGTGACTTGTGTGACGTGTAAAACTGTTTCCATTGCAGTTTTGCTAAATACATCTGTTCCATAAGGCTGGAAAACAAATCATAGTAGCACAGAAACCCAGTTTTTTTTTAATTGTCATATTTCCATTAAACAAATTTATTTTCCTAACTACAATTTGTGAAATTTTATGCTTAATGGCAACACGGTACAAATGTTCTGCACACATTTGTGCTGTAAACACAGATAGTGCTGATAGAAACAACTTCTACTGAATCACACTCTGAATTAACGTCCCTAATTTAAATTTCTGTAATTCTATACGCTGCTGCAGAGAGAAATCGCTGTTTCCACGCGCGTCTCTTTGTCCAGGAGCTGGTGTAACTATTGCTTTCACCTGTGGACGGCGTCTGGCTTTCAGGAGGACAGACGATAGGCTGTAAATGTGTCTGAGAATCCCTGAAGGACGTCCCTTTGACTTCCTCGGCCAGATGTCCCTTTCAGGAGTTGTGGGTTCCCCGCCGTGGCTTGAATGAGGCCTGGCAGCACAAAGGAAGTGTTGGCTGAGCACCACGTGCTGATGCCACGCTGAAACGGCTCAGCAGTGATGTAAGTCCTCATGTAAATGGATGCCACATCGTGCGCTCAAAACCCGCAGAGGGCCTTGATGTCCATCAGCTGAATAAGTGAGGCACCAGAGGCGAAGGCCGGCTCTTTTTGTGGTCTTTCCCTGATTAAACTCTGATTTGTTTGTGTTGTCATGTTTGGTTTTTTATTTCTTATTTCCACAGGGAGCAACAGAGATCATAAAAAAGCTGCATTGAAGTAGAAGCAAAGCAGAGAACCTGAACTGACTCGGTTCTGAGACGTTTTCTGATATTCTGCTGTGATTATTGACCCACAAGCTGCAAAATCCTGGTGGATTAGAGAAGTTTCTGGTTTAATATTCTAACAAATATCAGCTGGAGATCAATGTTACACACTTTCTCCTTGAAAATCCACACTTTTCACTTGTGCTCATTAAATGCAGCAAAACTTAAAACTTGAATAAATGAGTCATTTAGCAGATTCTTTTTATTTAAAAAGTCATAGAATGATTGGTCTGCTGTTGAACTGAAAGCTGTGACCTCAACCAAACCACCTGCAGAGCATTTTAAAGGTCAAACGAGGCGAATCTGGATGTCTTACTGCCAGATCAGACCTGAAAGAAACAGGAGAAATCATTCAAATAAAATCACTTTATGCTCCAAGGTTGACGCTTCATTTTGGGCCATGTCCAGATCATCAATGTCCAGATCATCAATGTCCAGATCATCAATGTCCAGATCATCAATGTCCAGATCATCAATGTCCAGAGAAGGTAGCTGTGGCAGAATGTGATGAAACGGCTGATGAACTGTTCAAATTAGTGGTGGGACTCATTAAAATTGTTAATAGTGTTATTTTCAGGCTGTGTAATTAATCACATTTTAATTAAAAACCATATATCGACAAAATAAGCAACATTTTCAATTGAAAACCAATTTTTGCTGCTAAATTATTACATAAATGCACATATGAGCTCAACAACAAACACATTTATTGTTTTTAATCTGTTATTTAGGTTATTCAGCCACCATATTGGTGCAAAGTGCTTTTATACTTTCCAGTGTTTCAGAAACACTTGATGATTGATGGATCTTATTTTTAATGCGGACTGTGGACATTAGCGATGCGACGCCGCTAACATCGCACATGTTTAGCATTGAGATGCTATTTTAGCTTCAACTCCTTTTAGCACAACTTACACAGAATAATTATTTTTCCAGCTTCGTCTTCCATCGCCGCCGTTGGTTACGAATATCGTTTGTGCGTCAGAAACACGATACAAATATTAAAATGGGACAAAATGTTTCTTCATTCAATGTTTATTTCTTCCTCATTGATACATTTTGGCACTACACAGATAAAAGTTGCTCTGATTAGATGTCAAACATTTATGAGTAAACTCTGATTTATTTGGTTTTTAAAAATAAATAAAACTGGGCCGATATTAAAAACTCATGTTTATTTCCACCTGGTTGTCGTCTGGTTCTGTGGTTGAGGTCGGTCTCTTTACCATCATAGTGATGCAGTGCAGGATTGTGGGTAATTTACCTGGAGCTGAGAAATCAGGTGTGCTTGAAATATACATATAAGATATATAAATATTAGACATGAATGTCAGCCCAAATGTTCATAATGGTGAATTTCTTAAAATAATATTGAAGCACACAACTTCTACCCGTGTATTTTCAGTTTAAACATTAATTTGAAATAAAATAATAATAACAATAATAATAATACCACTTCAACTGTAATTTTACATAAAATGCAGAAAAGAAACTAAAAAATAAAAAAATCTCACCAGGTATTTTTGTTTTAGTTTAGCGTAAATATCTTAGTTCCCCTGAAATAAGACAAAACAAGTAACTTCTCAGCAAAATGTAGGAGAGTTTTTTCAGTTAGTTCTTTAGTTATTGGCAGATTATTTCATTTCATAAAGACATTTCTTATGTTACAAGTGAGATAATCTGCCATTGGAACTAAAACTTTTCTCCAGTGTTAAGGACTTATTGTCATAAAACAAGACATTATATCTTGCTGAGAAGTTACTTGTAATTTAATACTCTTGAAGTAAGAAAAATGTGCTAGAAACCAGACCAAAACTTCTTGGTAAGACTTTATGTTTTTACAGTGTAAAAGAAAAAAACTTTGAATTTAAAGAAATATCTTAATGAATCTGAAATCTCATGATCCGCAGGCTGAAGACTCTGATGTGAGATATATTCATTATTTTGCTGACCAGGTGAGATATTTGATGATTTTCCACCTGCTGCAGCCGAAGACCAGGAAACGTCCGGCAGGATGTTGTGATCAGGAGCTGCTGTCATTTGGGAATATGAGTCAGGTGGGATGACTTCATGGCTTTTTACGGGTATTAGGTCATCTCTTCCCCTCACTTTCCCTGTTTCCACCCCCTCCTCTCTCTCTCTCTCCCTCCCGTCTGCCATGTGTAATCACACTGATGCTGAGCAGCTATGGTGACACGCCCAGCGATGATGAGTAAGGCTCACCTCACTGCTCCCTGCTCGAACAGGAGGATGATCTCACAGACTCCAACGATCCCGATTTGCCTCTGAAACTCAACCTGGAGCACCTGAGCAGCCACAGAAATGAAGCTTTTATGTCTGTGGTTTTAATTCACGTTGAGATTTTTCATATTTTATGAACAAGAATCTGTAAAACCAAAAGAAAAGCATCCCAGGAACGCTGGTGTCGTCCCGTTTCTTATCAAAGGAAATGCAACAATGTGACTTCACATCATCAGCTGGAATTACATCAGCTGTGAAAAAGCAAAAAGTACAGATTCTGTCTTTGATAAATTAAAGGTTTGGATAATGTGGAAGAAACATTGATACTTTCCAGACGTTTTCTCTCTATTTTCTGAAAAAGACAAAGATCTGAATTTGTAGAAAATTGCTTAAACAAGCAGAAATCTCTTCACACTAATTACATAAAAAAGACAGATGTCATCCATGATGTCAGCTTCTGGCTGGTCCAGCCTTGAGCTGAAGATTTTATCAATCAGCTTTTTTCCCTTTCAGCCTTTTACGAGCTAAATATCATTCTTAAAAACTCATTTGTAACAAAAACTTGAAAAAAAACGAGGAAGAGAGAAAATGTTATTATATTAATATGTTTCTCCGTTTTCTCCATTAGAAAACGCAAAACTTTAAAAAAAATGGTAAAAGTTTCAGCTGATCTGGATGTTTCTAAATGTCAGATGAAATATGTGATGCAGGTTAAAGAAATGACCAAACACAACATATAACTTGGCCATTAAATTTTAAAAAACATCTAGGAAAAAAACAAAGTGTAAATTATTATAAGTCAGAATCTGGAGAAGTTTGGTTAAAAATGTGGAAAAACATTTTAGGTTATGAACATTATTGTTCCCATTCTGGTTTATATTTTAAAATAAACTCTATAAAAGCTTTTCTGACTTTTCATGTTTGGGGTTTTAAAACCCAACGAAGAAGAATAAATTCCGTTTTATTCGTGTTTGAGAATAAATCACAATAGACCTGTGAATATTTATATTTGGGTTCATGTTGAAGTATCTAAATGTCATAAATGATTCTCATTTTTGGACCAAATCTATTTACTTCAAATCTGTGTTTTTATGATCATTTCAGGACAGAAATCAGGCCTGATGGCTCAAAATGCAGTTTAAAAATTATAATTTGATTTATTGTGGGAAGAAAATATCAACAGCCTGGAAAATTGTGGAAGAGTGACGCCTCTGGCAGCAACAGCAGAAACTTTGGCCCAATCTTTGTTTAATCAGAGCAAAGTCCAGACTTTGACTAGGTCACTCTAAAACTCTTCTGTTTTGAGCCGTTCTCCTGGATTTCCACACTGCTCTGTCGTTCTTATTGTTGGATCATGACCTTTGACCTCAGCTGAAGCAGTGAGGACTATAAAGCTTTGCATGTTATTTTTGTGACAAAACAAATCAAAACTCTGTTGTGGGATTGCTGTAGATCAGGGATGATGTGTGGAGACCCTCCTGCTTACTTCATCCTGTCAGGTAAGTTCTGTCCTTTGGTATTAACTCAGATTATGTTTCATCTTAAAAGTGTGGAAAAAAACATTAACAGTGGCATTCTGTATGTTCACACACGTTATAAGGAGATTCAATCAGGAAAATCTGGAAATTAGTTTTGTTTAAACTGGAAGTTCGAGACTAAAATTATATAAATATGAGAAAAAACTGAAAACATGGAGGAACTCTGTTAAATTTCCATTTAGTTTTCTCTTTGGTTTGCTGTAAAACTTTCAGTGAGGAGTTAAACCAGTTCATAAAAGTTTAGATAAAATATTCAACATGCTGGACATGAAAACTTTGAACTGATTCTGACTGAGCAAACATGAAGTTATTTAATATTTTGACAAAAAAGTTGTTTTTGCCATGAAAAATCTAGAATGTTGAAATCCAAAATAACGCATAAAGTCACATTATTGTAACTTTAAACAACAACACCAGCATCAAAGGTGGCAAATTTGACTTAAAATGAATTCAGTTTCCTGATAGTTTAATAATTATTAAATATGTTCAGGATAAAAGTCACCGTGGACTGAAAACATGAGTTTTATTTCCTTTCCTGTGTGTCGCAGCGTCTCCACCGAGGTGAAGGAAGGCGTCTTCCCTCCCTGTGTGGTTTGGACCAGGAACTTTTAAAATGAGTCGGAAACATAACATGATTATTTTTTAAAGGCTTTCTGCAGCTTTATGATGGAGCCGTCTGGAGGAAGCAGGAAGAGCTCAGACTGTCTTGGATGCGGTTCAGATAAAATGATGCAAGACGCAGATCAACAGCAGGTTCCTCTTTTTGCCTCTCATGTACAGATAACTTCAGTGATTAAATGTTTCCTCTGTCTGTGGCTGTTTCACTTTAAAAAGTACAGATTTAATTCAGCACTTGGAAAATGTTGCCCTTTAAATATGCTGTGATTGTTGTCTGAAGCACAAGCTTATGCAATAGTTTGTTAGCAGCACAGACGCCAGGCTGCTTCTGTCCTGCAGGCCGAGTTTGGGATCAGGGGATCCACTCAGCTTTCTGTTTCCCACAGTGTGACCCACAGTCCTGCTGGATCATTCATGAACATTAGGAGCCTAAACAAACCACTTGCAGCTCCGCAGCATCGGTCATGTAAAATTCATGCTTGGCGTTACATAATGATGAGCGCGTCCAGGAAGCCCGAGCGGCTTCACTCCGGTTCTGTTTTATTTGTGTTTGGACTGAAGAATGAAAGTGTCTGCGCTGCTCAACCGGACCATCTGCACCGCGCCGTAATGGTGTCTCTCAAGCTGCTTTTGTTGCCTTGAGGAATGGTGGCTGGATGGCTCAGTGGCCGCCGCTTTAATTAAATTATCAATTCATGTGAAACCTGGAGCAGTTCAGCCAATTAATCACTGCCAAAGTGGGGTTTGTGCAGCCAGAGTGGCCCCTGGGGCCCTTGGGGGCCCCTGGGGCCCCTGGGGCCCCGGCCTGAGTGAAAATGATGCTGCTGTTATTTATTCTCATTCAAACTGTGTTCAAACATAGGAAGATTGTGGATAGAAAACAGAGGAGGAGTAAGTTGCTGCCACCACCATGCTTCACCCTGGTGGTAGCAACCATGCTATACCACCAGGGTGTAGCATGGTTGCTACCACCACTATGCTTCACCATGGATGAGTCTGAGTTTAATCTTGGAAAATTTTAGAAAAAATGTGAAAACCTCTGGGCTCCAAAACTCGAAGAATTGTGACTTTTCAAACTCAGAAAATTTCCTTAAGTTGAAAATGTTCAACTTCTGGAACTCAAGGACTTCCACATTTTTTCTAGAGATTTTCTGAGATTAATCTCAAAATTTGGCTGCTTTTCACTCATTTTCAGCTGTAAAAATGAAAATTTCTTTGTTAATCCACTAAACACACATATAAGACTGAAGCTTAAGGGATGAACTTGTATCACATCTAACCTAATTAATTACATTTTCTTAATTTTTTCTCAGTAAGTAAGTAAAAGTTAAAATTCTCTTTAAACTGATACTTTTCAGGTTTTACCTCTGAGTTTCCATGTTGTCCCATGTTGAGTTAAGGAACAAACAGAAGAGATTGATGTGTTATTTTATCCTCATTAAGGCTGACAACAAACTTAATGCATTTAACCAGATTTATTATTGCTTATAAATTATTTTAAAAGCAGTAAAAACTGCAGTAAAACTGGCATTGACTGACCCTGCAGAAGCTCTGTTTTTAATTTTTGAGGGATGTTTACCTTTTTTCTACCCCTAAAAACTGAGGAAAATGAGTAAAGTGTTAAAAAAAAGAACTTGATCTCCAATATCAGCTGAAAATCTGGCATATGATCAGTTTGAGGTGACGCATTTCTCAGATTTGTTTGTGTTTCTGGGAGGTATCTGATAATTTTATGATCTGTAAATATTTTCAGGACTGAAACTTTAATTTCACCAATTTTCTAATTTATTAAAAATGTTATGCTCTGAAAATATAATTATCATAAATAAGACCTAAAAAAGAATATCTTAATCTTGAATTTAGCGAAGTCTAAAGGGGTTTAAAAGTTTTCAAATCAGACTCAAGTTGTTTAAACGTGATGTTTTAAGTGCTTTACGTCCATGCTGTGCTAATGGCCGCCGCCAGAGGGCGCCCGCGGGTTTCAGTGTAATTAGCAGAGATTGGCCGCCCAATCAGCAGAGCAGATCTGCAGGTGGCGGCGGTCTGGACTCGACTCGGCTCGGTTCGGTTCGGCAGCGCTCAGTTAGGTTCAAAGACGCCCTTCAGAGACGAGATAAAGCAATGATTAAGCGGCTTGTCGACATTTTGAAAGGTCAGCGGAGCTCGTGAACAGCAGCGCGTGTTGGAAACGGCTGCAAAGATAGAAGGTAAGGCGAGATGCTCAACAACGCGCTGGTTTTCTCACGAAGGTTTCCCCCTTTGTTCCTCTCTGTGTCGATTTATTAAAGTGGGCAGACAGACAAGGAGTTGAATCAGTTCATGAACTTAGTGACCCAGGCTGTGGAAAAGGGGAAAAAAGTTTTTATGCAGAGTTTCAGCCGCTGGGTGGCGCTTTGTTTGTTACTGAATTACTTCAGAGCAGCTAGTGTAGCAGCAGGGGGCGCCAGAGAGGCGCAAACTGGGAGGTTGAAGGTGATTCATGAAGAAAGCAGCTCAGTTTGCAACACTGATGAAATTAAGCAGATTTTATTAAAACACAGTCGGTTAAACAAAGTGTGTAAATCCTAAACGGTGAATCTCTGGGTACATTAATGGTTTAATTATTAGTTTGAGTTTCTCTGGATGTTTGACCTCAGAGACTCAGTTTCCTTTCAGTTTCTGTGGATGTTGAGCCCTGGATTAAGAGTCTGGTGCAACTTTCGTCCTCAGATGATCATTTTCAACTTTTTTAATCAATTTAGTACTTTAAATGTTGGAATTACTTCTTCTGCATTCCAGCAGGTTCTTCAGAGATCCGCTAGTTTGTCGAAGAGGGAAAAAGCATAAAAAAGGAGAATGAAGAATTTAATCACAGATGTGTTTTAGAAAAAAACTTGGATATTTCTGAGCTTCAAAAGATTTTGATCTTGTCCATACAATAATCTGAATTGATACTTAATTTCTTATCTTCCTTCTGGACTTTGTTCTAACCTTAAAATAGCATTTTAGGGCTATTGTATATGGAAATAAACTGATTCTTAAAAAATTAATCTCAGAAATTTTCTAGAAAAAAAGTAAATTTCTGTTTCAAAAGTTGAAAATGTTCTACAAAAAAAATCAGAAACATATTTAATATAAAATTTCTTGAAATAAAACTTTGAATATTCTCAGTTTCAAAAGTCAAGATTTTGCATTTTAAAACTCAAATAAAAAAATGTAGGAAATTCTTGAGATTACTCTCAAAATGTTATTTTTTTATGGTGGAAATTTCCTCCTTTTCCTCCATCTACATGCCATAATATTAATGCGAGGTGAAGATGATGATGATGATGTTGGGGAATTTCTGTGCCTCTGGTTTGGTTATTACTGGGTTCTGACCGACAGCTGCTCGGTAAGCTCCACCTTCAGGAGGCGTTCTTATATTTCCGAGTTTATGGAATACTCCGTAAGTTGCTCCATGATGTATTATGGTTTCATATGATGTCAGCAAACGTAGTGTCCGCCATGTTGGAGGACAAACAGTAGAAACAACAGATCCGGTTTGGACAAAATGTTTGGTTGTCGATCTGCTGCAGCGAATGATTCCAAAGTTTGAGTGTCTAAAACCTGAAGCTGGTTGTTCGCCAGAGTTTAATCAGTTTTTAGACGGTTTGCTAGTTTTTATTAGTAAAATATTAATAAATAGAAACTTTATTTTGGACTCAAAGTCCAACCAAAAAGAAAAAAAAAGACAAAATAAGCAAACCGACACAACCGTCCAGAAACGAGATTAGTTTTTATTATAGTAGTAGTTCTCTTTTTTTTGTCTTTTTTTCATACTTTGGTTAATTTTTAGGTGCAGAATATAAAATGTATTGTGATTGTGTTTAATAAATACTCGCCAACAAATGTACAGAATTATTGTTAAACTGCTGCTGCTGCCATTTTGCTGTTTGTAAGTGCGGCGCCGTAATTAGCTGACATAAACCGCTTGTATGGGAAAAAGTAATCTATTTCATGTCGGCTCTAAAGACCAATAAATGCATCCATAATTAGTATGGACATAGTATGTCCAGTTATATTTTTACTGTTAACGGAAATGTTTTCTGAAGTTTCCATTAGTTTTGCTGGTTCTGGTTAATTAAAATGTGTGTGCCGGGCTGGGAGTTTCCCCAGACGGAGACGATGAGGCACGCTGGAGGAAAAACGTTTTGGTTCCAGAAATCAGGCTGAATTCACTGAGAAAAGGCTTCAGATGAGTCAGTGCATCTGAATGTGGGCAGTTTGTCACGAGAGTTTCGTCAGATTCCCTCTGGAGAGCCGCTTCCTGTCGTCGGATCAGAGTCGGTTCTGGCTGCTTGTTTGCATCTCTGACTCTATCAGTGATCTGAGCCACACCCTGCACGGTTTTATCATCATTTGCATTGGATACTAAAGACACAAAGCAACATTTGTTTGATGCTGAGCCACATTCTGGATGACTAACATCCACGAGTGAAGAGCTGTGAAGGAGAAAAAGCAACTGACTGGTCATAAATGGAGAATGTTTCTTGCGAACTGACTTGAGTTATGAATATTTAACTTGTAATCTGAATGAATGCAGGCTGGACCGGATTGAAAGAGGAACATCCGTTCATTCTGCAGAGCTCGTTCCTCAGGTTTTAAACAAGATTGAAGTCTGAACATCTTTTACTTTCCTTTTGAGGCTGAAATTCTTTTGCATCCAAATTCCCCTTTTTCTTGGAAGAGAGGGAAGTCACTGAGAAACCCAACGGGTTTGTCTTTAGTTTTAGTTTTTCCTGCTTTCATTGTTTACCATGAAGAGAAGGTGGCAAACAGGAAGAGGATCCACAGCCAACATGAATGTCTAAAGAGTCGATTCTTTGGTTCAGAATAAGAGCCACATCTCGGTTTTCACCATTTGTTTTACTCTTCAGGACCAAAGTGAAGCAGTTGCTCATACAGTGGCTGTAATAAATCATGAAAGGAACTTTTTAATGTGACTGGAACGGGTTCAGAAAAGGAATAGTAGGATAGGATCATTTCTAAAACAAACACCAAGTAAATGCTAATATTAGGGACGCATCGATTTATCGGCACCGATTTTCTTCATTTAGGGAAAGATTATCGGTACTTAAATGTGAAGCTGAGCTCATCTCCCTCTGTCTTAAAATCAGCTACTGTCCTCTTCTGCTCTGCAGTGGGAGGTTTGACTGTTGGCTTCGCCCACCAGTTCATGTCTGCATGTTTGCAGTTAATAGTTGCCTCACTGCAAACTTGGAAACGTTCTTGATATATTTAGCAACATTTCTGACAAAATTAATTGGTATTGGCCAGAAATGGATTCGGCAGCTCAGACTTTTGAAAGATCAGGGATCGATGCATCACCATTTATTATTGATCTAGAGTCAACCCACAGCTGCAGGATTTTTCAGTTTTTTTCCTGCGAGTTAAGGGATGTTTCTGCACATTTCCTCTCCCTCCATCTGCTCGGTTTCAGAGTCGCTGCGTTTTATCTACGGACGGCTCAGTCCAGCCGCTGAGGTCAGCCTGATGGAAGTGAGAAGGGAAGCGGCAGGAGGGAGGGAGCCGGAGCCGGAGCCGGAGCCTGGCTCCTCCTCACGGCCTCCCCTCCCCCCGCCTCCATTCCTGCTCCAGCAGTAGGTAGAGGCGCTGCGGCGCAGGCAGGCAGGCAGTTCAGGGCTTGAGCCAAAGGCGCACACACACACACACACACTCACACACTCACACACACACCAGAGCAGAACCGCGTCCTTCAGCCGATCCTTCCCCCACCGAGCAGAGCAACTTCCACAAAGCCGCCCTGTTTCCCCCGCCACAGTCTGCAGGGAGGACCTTCTCACCGCCACGGTAAGATCCTCACGTGTTTCTGTGACTCGCGGTTCCGACGGGCTTCATTTGGACTCGGCTGTTCCTGAAGCCTCGCCGCGGCGGGTCGCTGCTGTGGGCGTGTTCGGGCGTTTTGTGACAGCGGCGCTGGGAAGCATGGTGAAGTTTGGCCCACTGTCTCCTCTCTGGAGAATCAAACATTCACCAAATCTTTTCTTGTCCTCCACGATTATCGGTGGAGATAGTGGCTGATAAAAAAACGTTTTATTACGTTTTATTGGCGGAGAGTCGGAGCCTCCAGGGTTTTACTTGTTTACTTTAATCTGTTTAAACTCGGGTACGATGGAGGACCGGGACCATTATAGATGGAAAAAATGAGTAGATGTATGATGAAAAAAACTAGAATTTTGATCACAGGAAATTTCTAGGAAAAATGTGGAAATTTGAGCTTGAAAAGTTGAAAATTTGCTAGAAAAAAATCAGAATTTTTGAGAATAACCTCAAATCTTAGGAAATAAAAACATTTTTTTTGTTCCCCACAAAAATGAAAGTTCAGATGTTTTTGTTTATCTTCTTGGCTGCAATGAAATGTTGTTTTTTAATTATTTATAAAAAAAAAAAAATAGAAATGGAACATTTCCAAAAGTAATGTTTGACTTTTTTAGAAACTCCAACTTTCATCCCCCCCCCAAAGAAAATTTCTGATCAAGTTTTACATTTTTTTTTTAATCAAATGTTTTACTTTTCAAAATCAGAAACTTCAATTTTTTTCTAAATAAATTGCAAATTATATGAACCTAATTGCAATTTTTGTGTGTTTTTGGCATAAATCTTCTTTCTTCTTCTGACTGAAATGACACTGATGCATTGTGGGACCTGTGAGTTTCTGTGAAGCACAGATTACCTATAACCCTATTTAGACATTCGGATACATGTTGAATCAGTTTTTCTTACTCGTTTTGAGTCCTGCTGCCCTTTTCTGGGCATCCTGCTGCTCTGTTTATCATATGACTCACATTGTTTTATATCTGGAAATGTTGCAACAAGTTTTGTGGAAAGAAAACGTTGGAGCAGAACGTTTTCTCTGGAGAGGCGAAGAAATTATCAGCTTTTTCTCTTTAATGCAAAACTCTGGTAAGGAAAAGGAGGAAAGATGTTTTAATTCTGTGCTGCCTGTTTGCAACTTTCACTGCACAAAACACAAAATCTGTGGGTTAGTTTTGTTAGTTTTAATTTCATTTGTATTAAGATATTTACACTAAAATACTACAGTCTAATTGTGTGAAGGCGAAACTCATCAGTTTCACCTTCATTTAATGTGTTTATTTGATAAGAACAATGCATACAAACAGAACAGAGACGACCATCTAACTGATGTGTTTATCTACAGTTGATCACATCTACAGTCCCTGGTTAAACATTTCTATACGATTTATCTAAATCTCCTCAAAAAGCCAGTTGACATACTAAATATTTCTCTCGTCTTTGGTAACGAACCGTTTGTTACAGTTGGCAGTAATAAAATAAAACTCAGTTAAAAGGCACAACATTATTAAAAAACAGTTAAAAATATACACTAAACATGACAATTATTCATGAAGCACTTTATGATATTAAGTTAGTCCAAAATATGTGTTAAAATATATCTTGATGTAAGTGCAGAACTGATTCTACAGTTAATGAAAGCAACTGAAAAAGGGGGCGGAGCTGATGGTTGCTGTGGTAACCACTAACCACCAACAGCAGCACTTGATACAGCAGTAAAGGTCTGGAGGAGAAACAACTTTTTGATTAAACATAAAGTCACAGTGAATGAAGAGATTTTGACAAACTTCACGTCTTTAATGAAGTTAAAATCAAACCTGGTTTCATATGAATTCAAACCGAACCGGAGTTCACTTCAACTGGGATGTGAGTGACGCCAAACAAAGCGGACTTTCCAGACAAACGGTTGGATTGAAGCGGATTAAACGGAGCTGGTGTGAACTCGCTATAAGACAATCCAGTTCTGACGATCCTCTGGTGGGTGGATAACCGTTTAACTGGTTGCCTCACATTAACTCGCCTCTCCTTCCCCACAGCCAGGCCCCCCCACATCTGCACCTCTGACCGTCACTCGCCATGGAAACCCCGAGCCAGAAACGCCGCAGCGCCGTCTCCCCGGCCCGCATCACCCGGCTGCAGGAGAAGGAGGAGCTGTGCAACCTCAACGACCGGCTGGCCGTCTACATCGACAAGGTTCGCTCCCTGGAGTCTGAGAACGCCTCGCTGCGGCTGCGCATCTCCGAGTCGGAGTCGGAGGTCACGCGCGACCTGTCCGGCATCAAGACGGCGTACGAGACGGAGCTGGCCGACGCCCGCAAGACGCTGGATATTGTGGCCAAGGAGCGAGCGAGGATGCAGCTGGAGCTGAGCAAGATCCGGGAGGAGCACAAGGAGCTGAAGGCCAGGTAGGAGCGGCGGGTTCCCACTCCAAACATCAGCCAATTAATCAATCAGTCAAACGGAGAGCAATGATTTCCATCTGCATGCTTGTTTTTGAGGATGCTTCCCTTTAATGTTATCAAAATGCTGCCATTTAAAACAAAAAAAACATTTGACACACAGAACAAAGCAGTTCAATTTAATTTTTTTATTTTACATAAGTGCTTATTGGCAATTATTGTCCTTTTTCTGACCGTTTGAAGGGTAATTTTGTTTACAAATACTTCATGATCTGTTTTATTTGTTTGTCTTCCAGTTCAAATATTAGATATTCTTGGGAAATTAAATTTATCCTTCAGAAGATGCATTATTATTATTCCAGTATTATATTCATTGCGAAATGCAATGACGATATTATCGTTTCTCACAATAATTTCAGTGACTGTTTATGATTCAGTAAAATGTGTTGAGACGAGCCCAGCAGGTTCCCAGTCCGACACCAGTCACTGATTACGTAACTCCAGATTGAGTTTAACTGACTGTAACGAAGCCGTTCTGCGCTGCAGGGGAGCCGAGAATCTTTGTTTCTTAAATATTTGCTTTGTGTTGCTGCACAAAGTGATTGATTGATAAAAATTGGTGTTCAGAGCGACTGCTTTTGATTTCAACGTGTTTGTGTTTCTTTCCATCTGCTGCTCATCAGCAAAAGCAGCTCATCCCTCTGACGCTCGTTTCATCCTCTGTTTTTATTTTCTGTTGAATCTGAATCTTTGTTCTTTATGAAAACAAATATCTTTGATTCAAAACGTATAGGAATAGAAAGGTTTTCATCCACATGAACAGATCTGCCCTTGAGTTTTGTTTTAAACATGCCGAACCTATAGGGGGCAGCGTAGCGCATAGCTGAATCGGTCAGCTGCTTACCTGGACCTGAGGTAAAAACGTTCTAGTTCAGAAGTTAGGATTTCAAAATGGTGGCGCCTATAAACGGTTTCCAGTAACTCCTGCTAACATAACTTCAATCTTTGTTTTTCATTTGCAAACATTATGTTTAATTTCTGTCCTTTAAAGTTACAGGTTTCAGATGTACTGTTACATGCGTCTTATAAAATAAACATTATTCTGCCTCATCTTACTACTGTTGATGTGAGGAGCAGCCATTTTGAAGCATAGTTTGCTTTTTAAGTCTTATTGAACTGGAGGTTATTAAAACACAAGATGCTGTTGATTGGGAATGAAGTAAATATGTGGACATATTGGCCCTTTATTTATCACAGACTGTAATGCACCGCATCCTAAAACTCAACTTTCCCATTTACTCACACAAACACAAATATGAAGGTTTCTCAAATCTACACTTTGATTGTGGTTGAAGGTTTTCTGTGGAAGAAAAGCCAAAAAGTATAAAGATATTTAATTTCCCCAGATATCTGGCTACATGTGGAAGAGCTAGGACTGGACAATATGGCTGACATATGCATCACCGTACAAGCTTTTCATATCAGTCTATCGATGATTATTAATTAGTTTTTGTTTTAAATATCAAATTCTGCCAAACTGGTGGCATGACCTTTGCTGTTTAATCCACAGTTTGCGCTCCATGCTGTTTGTTTTTAAGTAGTTATGAGGCAAACTGCTGCTGCACAAGTTACTCAACAGGTTGTTGCTAGGTAACCAAAGAGTGGTGAGTTTATCCTACCAATCTTGCTAGCTGGCCATGAAACGTTGAGCAGCTAAAGCCTTTCCTTTGCCTAAATCTCCCAGAATGCTGTGTGGTTCTGAATCAGAAATCGTTTCCACAGTGCAGCCCAAAGTATAGATGTGCTTTGGCTTCGAGTCCAACAAAAAAGTATTTTGGAAGAAGTCGAACCCTTTCACATGAATAATAATATATACTTACTTGTTGGCTACGTTTGTCTTAGCTAGCACATAGAAGATACATTAGCTAAGCTAATTTAGCTAGTTTAACCATAAGTACTACAGTAAACATCAGTGATGTTTGTCTTTATCTTAGTATTACACAGACCTGGGTACTCAAATTGTAACGGAGTAGCAGTTGTATTTGTGTTGGTCAATGTAACAGTATAATTTATTCTACACCAATGTGTTGTGATCCAACATTCTCTTGTTGGGAATGAGCTAGTTCTAAGCTAGTGGCTTGTTTATTGTTGTCATGACAGTTGGCTTCAGTCCCTACCAAGATGGCGGTCAACTACAAAGTCACATGAGAGTTATGTATGGATGCTGATTATTGTGATATGTTTGTTTTTATCGGTGTTTCTCTGGAACTTTGGGTCTGGCTCAGCATGAATAGACCTGATGGTTGCATTTTCACTACGAGGCTCTTTCTGCCTGCGGCTCACACCCACTGCTCTGAACCAACGCCGTGGTGCAACAGCATACCTCTGTAGCAGGAATGCTGCAGGGAGCCAGACCTGATACAGTGACATTCCCGCTTGCTGAGTCTGTGTGAATCGTTGGCTAACAAATCCAGTTACGTTGTCTGTGTCCCTCAGGCCTGGGCTGTGCTAGAGGGACACACCTCTGCACACAGTGCCCCACCTTTCCCTCCAACTGCCTTGTTGAGGCTCAGTTCCTGTCGTCATGCAGGGATAAATGCAGCTTTTAAATCAAGCTTCTCAGATTTGGGTTGGTATTTTCCATCAGAGTGGTTCTGGTTCTGATTTAGACCCAGCGTCTGAAACATTCCAGCAGCCAGATCTTTCCCTCCAGCGTGGAAAAACTGCTGCTGCAGAAAAACAAAACGTCTCCTGTTCTCTTCAGGGACTCAAACATTGTAAAGGAACTCGGTCAGGAACTCCAAGTTGAGGAAATCCTGATTAAGAAATGAACATACGTCACAAAATAAGACTTGACATCAGTTTTTATCCAATATAATAGTGACACGATGCTTGTATGTGAGCTACAGGCTGCAGCTGCTGCATGGTTTACTGTGGATTAGCCTGATTATTGGCCAGTGATTATTATGGGATGTTAAGAGCTCATAACTTTGTTCATGTTAGCTTGTAGCTTCATCATAACATAAATGTTTCTCCAACTTAATGCAGTTAACATCCAAGCCTTAGAGCTGCTGATTTATTCTCCTTAGAGCAGCTGCAGCTTCATTTATGGTTTTATGTTTTGCTGTTTTGTATCTTTATCAGAAATGGAAGGTTGTGGATTTGTGATGTGGCTCCTGATTTAACAGAACCTGAGCTTTATTGTCTGTAGAGGGTTTTTTTTTCTTTTTCAGGTCAGAGGAAGTGAAACTACTACAAGTTTACTTGTAGTAGTTAATTGAAGTCTGGAATATAAACTGAATGTTCCAATCATGAATCCACAGCATCTCCTTTTGGCAGCATTTTCTCACTTTATACATTTTTTGAACACATCTGACATCCGTCTGAAAGCCGATCAGTGACGGTTCTGGAGGTTTTCAGTTATTTCCTCTGTTTTGAGCCAGTAATTTGACATTTTTAAGCTTTTGCTGCAAACGGGTTGAGTTTAGCTGAAAGCGTCACACTGTTTCTCTACCTGCAGAGTTAAACCGGTTCATACTGCCTCTCAACATCAAACCCTTTCAAAACCTTTTTCTAATTATGAAATGGTTCAGTTTCTGTTTCTGCTTTAAAAGATGCAGAGCAGCTAGAGGATTTTTATTGCTGAACTCTCCACCAGTTCTGCAGGAAATGCATCTTTATGATGTTTCTTTGTCCTGCAGCGACTGATCATTGTGTTGGGTTTTCATTGTATCCATGGTGACTTTGTCCTGAAGTCGGCCTGGATTTACGACGCCGTAGATGGGTGGGGAAAAGGTAGATTCTCTTAAATTTTGTAGAGAAAATCTTTGCCAATTTTTTTTAGTTTGGAAAGTTGAAAATGTGAATAAAATGTTTGTTTTTATTTTTTTTAGATTCATTTCAGAAATTTTCTAGAAATGTTTTTTTTTTAAATTTAATTCCAAGATTAACTTGGAAATTAATCTAGGATTAATTTCCAGGATTTTTTTCTACAATATTTGACTTTTTTTGCAAATTTACAACTTTGATCTCAGAGATTTACCATGCTCTGTCTGCAAAGTTTTTGAGATCTCAAAATTTGGGTTGTGTATTTTCGATCTCAGAAGTTTGCTCTTTTATTATTTTTTTTCTGAAAATATTTTTGCGCTCCAAAAATTTTAAAAAGTCTGTCAAATTTTAGACTTTTTGAGCTCAGATTTTCCATTCTCTTCTAGAAAATGTCAGATCTGAAAACTGTTTTGAGGTAAAGGGTTTTTTTCTTTTAAATTTTTAACTTTGAAGTTAGAAATGTAGTTTTTTTTTCTCTTTTCTTTTTGTTCCCCTGAAATTCTTGAGTGCAAATTGTCAAACGTGCATGTAGTCTTCAAATTTCTGATCGTTTTTTTTCCAGAATTTCCATGTTTTTTTTCTTTCTGTAATATTTCTGAGAGAAATTTCTAAATTTCTGAGTTCTTTGGTGGAAATTTAGTCTTTCTGCCTAAAGCCGTCCCATCAGCTGCTGCTGACTGATTAATCTCAGCGTTGAGAGAGCAGCGTTCAGCCTCTTGTGATTCTGATGCCGTTTTCCCGAGGAAGCAGATCGTCTGACTCCTGTGTGGTGAAACGCCTCCCTCCTCTCTGCTGCTTTTAGCCGGCCTGTTTGGTGTTTGGTTGCCATGGCGCTGTGACGCGGCGGTGACTCAGAGGGTTTTTTTTGAGGCCTGTGGTCTCGTGTGATGGGAAGCGACTGGATGGGCTTCCTGCTCGTTTCTGTCCTCGTTTTCCCTCTGAATGCGACGCAACAGGTGAAGCGCTGAGTCCGGTCCAGCTGAAGGGACACACCTGTTCGGCCTGAAGGCTGCGCTCACACACGCAGCTTTGTTTGGCTAACTGTAGCACATGTCGCCTTCCCGCAGGGAGAACCTCAAGCTGCCTGCTCGGGATGCCAGACATTCATTCCCCCTGCGGCTCCGGCTGCTTTCATAAATGATTTAAAAACGGTTGGAAAGTGAAAAATGCAGCAGCAGGTAGAGGGTGGAGGCTGCGGCTCCTTCTGCTGGGCTCGGCTGAGAAACGTCTCAGAAAACCTCTGAAACATTTAGCCCTGAGCCGTTTGCTAATTTATGGCTGAAAAAGTGATAAAACATCCTGAATATATTATTATTCATGACCATTGTGTTTCTGTCTTCAAGGAGTCACTTAAATAAACCTCAGGCCTCACCTCTCGGTGCATCTAATGCTGGATGTTAAATTATCTACCGCATTAGTATGAAGCATTTACATTATTGATCTCATCAGATCTCTGTCTGCTCTGGGGAAAGTTTCCTCACCTCAGTATGCTGAATGCTTGAAGTTGCTCCCATCTTCTGATTAATTGATGCTAATAGACTGTTAAATTGACTTTTTTCTAGATTTACATCATGTTGTTATTCTCTCATCATAAAAAAATCTGAAGTGTTGTCTTGATTCTTTTATGCATGTTTGATAAATCATTTAGTCTCCATGGAAACCAGTCAGTTTTTAAAGACGGAGGCCCAATATATTTTGTATGTGTGTATATATATATATTACATTTTTATAACTGAAGGCAACAGTTTGCTAATTGGTGCTGGCTAGTCTGCAGGAGCTGAGTGGGCCAGTCACTGAAACTCCATCTTGAAGGCGGGGCTAGGTCCACCCAGGCGTTTTACTGAACTGAATGGTTGCCATGGCAACGCTCCAGGTATGTTTTTGATGAGGGGATAACATTATAACATGAAGTCCATTTTACATGAAAACCGGCTCATTAAAGGCATCTGAAGGCGACACGGTTTCAGTCGGTTCGTCTTTTTCTCGTTCATCCAGGAAAACGTAAAGAGGAAGTCGCATTTCTACGCGACTGCAGCGCATTCCTTAACTGTTTTCCCCCAAACGAGTGCGGACTTGTTCACACGCCGCTTCTCTGCTGTAGAACATCTGAACTGCGGTTCTGACAGACGGACAGGTTCTGTCTGATAGTGATCCTCAGGTAAACAGACGAACCCTTTTCCTGTCCAGACACAAAGCGCAGCGCCGCCCCACCTGTTGAGGTTCAGGGCGTGGCTCCAGGCAGGACGAGCTTCTGCTAAGACTTTTATTTTCTTTTGGGAAACAGTCTTTGGATCGGGATTAAAAGAGCTCTAACGTGGTCGGACACGTTTCTCTGCAGACTGAAGGTCTTTAACGAGGCGAAGATGGCTCGTATGTTGCTGTGGTAACAGTCATAACCATGCAGGAAGTAGATTTATCATGCAGCACATCCCTGCTTCCTGTGCCGGGAATGTTTCACCACTCAGTCCGGACCGTAGCTGAGCATCAAGTCTGTACAGATGGTGAATTATTACTGTGTATTGTTCCACTATGAGCCATTCAGATATTCTATATATAACTGGAAATTCCCTCGACTTTGTGCAACAAGTCTCATATTTTTGTTAGCTGCAGGGTAAAGGCAACACCCGGGCAACACGGACGCTGTGAGATACAAATAGGCTCATATCTAATAATAAACTGACCGTTCTGAAGAGGAAGCAGAGTCATCATCAGACGCAGCGCAACATTTATCCCAGAGAGTAAAGTTTCTATATTTAACCTGAGGGGAACCGTAGGCGCATTGCAGAGGAACGTTAAACATCGGAGCCTTTTAGGGCCTTCAGGAGGATTTATGGAGCTGCTCAGATAAAACATTTGTTTTCCTAAAATGGAGAACAGGAAGACGTGTTTCTCTTTACCTCGCAGAGCCAGGGCCGGTGGAAGGCTAAACGGGGGCCGGGGCCCCTCATCCTGCAGGGCACAGTTAGCAGCGTTTCAGGTCAGAGTTGATAGAAATCTGGAAGAGGAGGCCAAGTTTAATTGACTGGTTACAGTCAGCTGAGATATTTGTGAACAAACTGAAGCTCAAACTTGAAAAAGATTAACCTCCAAGCATCAGATTGTAACCATGGCAACACAACAAACCATGAAGATCACAGTCTTGCAAAGTAAAGCTGCTTTTATCTTGATTTATCTTTGCTGACACCATAAAATCCAATTTACTAGTTTTTCTCAAGCGGGCTGAACGATACGACTGGAAAAACATGTCATGATACAAGTGTTAAATATCAGACGGTATAGATAATTATGGATCAGTTTTTTGTTTTAAACATCTGATATACTGCCAAACTGTTGGCGTGACATTTACTGTTTAATCCAGAGTTTTCACTACAGGACGTTTTTTTTATTTTTTTAAGTTATGAGGCAAACTGCTGCTGTGCAAATTACTCAAAAGGCTGTTGCTAGGTAACCAGAGCGAGAGTCGCATCAGCTAGCCAGGAGAGCTAAAGTCTCTCCTCTGCCTACATCTCCCAGAAGGCTTTGCGAATATTCTATCAGATGAATTGATCACATGTCTATCACAAAATATATTATTGATTTATTGTCCAACACCAATTCTCAAACTTTAGATCTGCGGTCTTTACTAAATTCAAGCATCTATACGAGCCCCCTGATGGTTCGGACCCTAAGCAGTTGGGTTTGCTTATGCCTTGGGCTGTCTCTGATTAAATGTGTTTATGTTAGCGGCTCTGGAGTTGGCACTGAACATGTTGGCCTTCAGTTGTTTGTAGAGCGTCTGAAAACCCGACGACAGCAGCAGATCCGTCCGTCAGCAGCAGCTTGTTAGAGAATGAAACGTTGCTTTATTCAGCTGCAGCAGCTGGAAAACCACAAATGTTGGGAGACTCAGAGTTTTAATTGTTGGATTCTCATGAATGTTTTAATTTGCCATGTTGTATGTTTTAAAACGATGTGAGGTTAAGTGATCGGTTTCCTTCTGCAACAATCCGCCTTCACTCTTGGAGTCTGGATTACCTGCTGCAAACAGAAAGCAGGTCGGTTTAGTTTGCAAAGGTTTTTTGCTCCAACAGGCACAATATATGCAAATTTTACTCTGTTCAGTTAAATCATTATTTTCACATCCACAGAAGTTTCATTGTGATCAAAGGAAGCTTCAGTTTCAAAGTGGAAAATATCAACAGAATCAGGGTTGAAATTTCAGACGTTTCAGTCGTGTCCATCTTTTAACTGATGCATTGCACATTAAACGTTAATTTGTGACCATATTTAGAGCTGCTTCCTGCTGCTTCAGCATCGTAACCGAGCGCCGCGCCGCTGCTTTCGCCCTCCAGTCATCATCGCTGCAGGAACGGCGCTGCTGGAACTAATAACATTAACAGAAGCACCATTACATGATGGTGGCCCAGTATGTCATGATGGTGATCAGTGGTTAGTTAGAGCTGCTTCTCTTCACCCAGCTGCAGCTTTTCTTCGTGTCATTTGATCACATTTCTCCTCTGTTCTTCTTCTCTTGCTGTGATCTTGGATTGTGTCAGCGGACAATTGTCTGTCAGATCAGTGAGTCATGGTGGGGAAGATCTGAGCTCTTTAATCTGGGAGTCATGTAAACTGAATCACGGCGCTCCATCCGCTCTGAAGACGCTCCAGGGGGCCAGAAAATATTCCCAATACCAGACGACTTGTTAGAAAACTGACTCAGAGCTGAATTTTCTTTGAGATGCAGACACTTTCAGTTTTTAGTTTCGTGTTCTCAGTTAGTCTGCCTGGGTGTCTTCCAGCTTCCTCTGGTGGATCTGGAATTTCACTTGCAGGTAAAATTTTCCTGAATCAGACCTCTGACCTTCCAATGCAAATCACAAGCTAAAGGAGATGCATGCAAAATTCAATTAAAAAATTCACATTTTACGTATTTTAATGATTTCATTTGAGTTTCAATTACTTCTAAAAACAGAACAAGCACTTAAAAAAGCTGTTTTTTGGCAATATTATTTGTATCTGGGAAATTAGCCGTTTCAAATACCTGTCTGACACCTTATTGATCACCTTTAATTTTTGTCTTCTGTTTGTTTTCTTGCATGATTTTTCTGTCAGGTAAATGTTTGAGTCCCATTCAGACATCATCTTTGCGTTCTGATTCAAATCGGTTGAGGCTAAAGCTAACTAGCTGCTACCTTGTTCTTGCTAGCTAGTAAGCTAGCTAGATTTTTGTGTCTTAACAGAGATGAGTGCAATTTTATCTCCAGTTAGTTGGATAAAATTAATGCATTCTGAGAAAATGCAGGTCTTACATCATTCATAATCTTAAAAAGTTTTAAATTTGAGTTGGTGAAACCTGTGCAAACTTTGACTCCAGTTATTGGGTCCCTGTAGCTGCGCTTCCCTTACAAATATGTGCAAAACTGTCTCTTTGGGGAAAAACGTTTCTAATTTCAGCGTCCCCATTAAATCAACTCGGCTAAAATCAGATATGAATAAATTCACATTTGCTTTTTATAATTAATTAAAAAGCCATCATCGTCCAACTACATTTTTCGTTTCCGACAGTAGTAAGTTCCTTTTTTTTTCACATGACTCATGGAATGTGAAAAATGTTTCCATGTGAAATACATCCATTTTTTAAACTCCTCTTTTTGTATTTCCAGTTTGTGCAGTTATACGGTCAGTGGAAACGCAGCAGGAGTCCTGCAGGTTTTGGATGCATCTCTGTTGATTTCATCCAGGTGTGCAGGAGCAGTTGATGATCAGAGTTTGGTGAAACCTGCCGACATGCCTGAGAGCTAAATCAGCCTTTTGATATTTGTGTTGGAGCATGAACTGAGCCTGTAGCGTTCCATGTTACCCAACGTTTCCTTAGCTGGAGAACATCAGGTCTGAGCAAGCAGCCTTTTGTTCATAAAGTACATACGAGCAATTTTAAATGAATATGAAAATATTTTGATCCCTGCATTGAAGCTTCTTTCTTTGAATCGGATTCTGGGATTCCTCCTCCTAGTCAGACTCTGCAGGTCCTAGTAGGGAATCCCAGGGTATTTCCTGACCAACAGGGAGCGTCTTCAACACACACTTGTTTAAACCACCAGTGCAAGCGACCATTATTCAACCATGGCTGCTTCAGTGCTTAATAGATTTTGTTTTTGTTTTATTTCACCAAATCTGAACCTGCAGAACAGATTTACAAATTTTAAATCCTAAATGCAGAATGTTACTTAATACAGTTTTGTCTGAGGATGGTGTTTAAAAATATGTTGTTTGTTTGTTTTTTGGAGGCTGTGTCTTTCAGCTAACGATTAAATCCTGAATTAGTTGGTAATCAATCGATTAATTGTGGTTATTCATTGGTTACTGGTGATGAATGGCTCCAGCTCAGGCTGTGAGCCTCTAACAGGAGCCACATGTGGCATCAGGATAAACATCAGGATGGAGGGCGGCCATGTTGGCCCCGGTAGGGGAGCGAGTAATGACAGAGCCGGGCCGCAGCGGAGCAGAACCCAGAGCCGATCGGAGGTTCTGGCAGCCTGCTGGACTGCTGGTGTGTTTGTGGAGTTTCCATTTCGCAGCTCGCCAAGCTCTCGATGAGTCACTGAAGGAAATGAATGGCTTTAAGATGGCCGGGCTCTTCTCCCTCTACGCCTCCATCTTGTTCACATCTTTTACTCGGTTTCCAACCCGATTCAGTTTCCGGCTCTGCTGAGGCTCGGGACCGGTTCTGATTATCCAAACCGGGTGTTCCTCCAGCTCTCGGCCTCAGATGTTCAGCATCATCTGTTGCTTTTTTTTGTTTTGTTTGTAATGAGATGACAGAAAACTGGGAGTCGGATCCAAGTTTGACTGGTTTAATGTGGTTCCTTTAAAGGGCCAGTGATTTCCAGGCAGTCATTTTATATAACCGTCAAGTAAATATGTTGGCTTCAGTTGTAATAAAAACACTACATGATTATTATATATGTAATAAATGCCATTATTACATAAATAGGGACAATGTTCAGATCAAACATTAATGTCATCATTTGATGTGATTGTAGCTTTTAAGCTAATTTGTATCTGCAGTCTTTTGACAGGTTATAATGTTGGTCTGTCACAACAAGCAATCAATTAATCACATAGTAAATTAAAATGACCTCAATATTAATTCTGTTTTATTTTTTAAAGGGGCAATCTGAGACGTCTGTTCATTTTATTTGTCTTGAATATTTAAAATGTCTCCCAGTTCCAGTGTAAGAACAGTAAGAGCTCTTTGTAAAATTAAAGTCTGTCTTTAACAGGGTGAACCTGGATTCCTAGAAAGTCTCAAAAGCAATATTTATCACAATAACTCTCCAATTATCGTCCAGCAAAATTTGTCATTGAGACAAATTGTCATTGGGCCTCTGTCTCTTTAAGAAACTCCGCCTCCAGGAAGTCATGCCACCATGGCTCCTCTATTAACCCCTCAGCAACGTTTCTACCAGAAGTAGCTCCTATAATGAGCTCAGCAGCTCCACCAGGTGTTTGCTAATTGCTGCTGGCTAGTCTGAAGGAGCTGAGGAGGAGTTTCACCCTTGAAGGCGGGGCTAGGTCCACCAAGGCGTTTTTCACAGCTGAATGGTTGCCATGGAGATTTAGGCATTTCTCAAACATGCATGAAAGAATCAAACCAACCCTCCAGGTTTGTTTATAATATGATAAAAATCTAAAAACCTATATATTTTTCACAGCACTGCCGCTTTAATAATCCAACGCTTTGGCCTTTAGTTGACTCATATTTAACATGACAGAAATGTTTGTAGTCGTCTTGGTCATCCAGCCATGGTTCGTTTATTCTTTCTCTTCATTTTTTTTAAAAAGCCATATTGTTGCTAGCAGATTGTGTGGGGGAAAAAAATCGTTTTTTTTGTCACCATGAGGGTGTGACAGACGCTGCGAAGACAATTACAGGAAGCGCGTTAAAGTTGATGCAGCAGCGTTTCTCTGGGCTCACCTGGCGCCGTGCGAACGATCCTGGAGTTTCACCGCTGCATCCTGTTGATCTGTGGGCCGGACCCGTCAGCGCCGGGCTCTCCGCTGCCTCCCGGGTCTCCTGCGGGTCGGCGCGCGATGCCAGTGGGCTGCAGCATTTGCGTGTGAACGCCCAGCCGCCAGCCTTCTCTCTCAACCGCAGCTTGATTGCTCCCCCAGCATCAGATTCTCCCGTTTCCACATTTACAGAGCAGCTGCAGCCAAACATCGTGAAATCTGAAGTTTCATAAGCGCCACATGGGTTTTATTATCATGCGTTTGTTTCTGCTTTTTTTGAACTCTTTTGTTTTTTTTTTACTCTGCTCATGGAAAAACTGCAGCCATCTTTGATTGGAGCGTGAAAACTGTGTGTGGAGCCTGAATCAGGTTTTTGGGATTAAAAATGAGTGTCTTCAGTCTCAGCCAGAGATTTTCCTGCTAACTTAAACAGTAAGTTTCCAAACGATGCAGCCGAACCTGTTATTAAAAACCTGCCAGCTTCAAAGATTTTCTTTCATTAACTGCAGAAGTTTTTCCAAGTTTGAGCAGAAGAACGCTCAACATGAAAGACAAATATTCCCCCAGAAAAGTATTTAGAGCTTAATGAACACCTACAGAGCCTAATGGGTTTGGATTTATGCATCATAATGGGGTCCAAACTTTGTTTGTTTGGGCCAAAACTGGCCTGTTTAATCTTCTTACTGGCCACAAAATGTATTAAATACAAAAAGAGTATGATTTTTCTTTTCTCAGTTTTACCTACTGAGAAAGTTTATGAAATGCTTAAAAATCTAAATCATAAAGACTTTGTCTGCTTTTCCATTTAACACAGAAACGGTCCAATTTCATTTTTGTTTTTTTTTTTAGATCTTCAGGTTCTGTTTTGTCAAATTTGTACCGTTCTTGACTTGCGGTCGCGGTGCTGATCAGATTCATTTCAAGGGCCACACAAGGCCCTCGGGCCACACTTTGAGCACCCCTTGTGTAACATATTAGCACAGAAAATGGAAGTTATGCATTTAAAAATTAAAAAAATCTGAAAAGTGTGGTGTGCTTTTACAGGTTCTTGATCTCACCTTTGTCTCACTTATAACAGCTTTAAAATGTCTTATTAGTGAAAACATCTGCTAATGAATACTTTTTCATCAACATTAAACCATTCTTGATTTAAAATGAGCTCTTATATTTTGTTGGACAGTTGAGTTTTATCTTCTGACTGTAGGAAGATAACGTTTGTGTTTTTGCAGTGCAGTTACTTTAAAAGGAAAACCGTTTTGGTGGTTTGATGTTCAAAGCTTCCTGGAACCTTAAACCTGCAGCTGGTTCTGCAAAGCGCCGGCGGAGTTGATGCCAGTTAACGTCACGTTTTTCATGTTTCCGTTTGTACTTTTCATTTCATTTTGCCGCCATTTACTACTGTCGGATAGAATCCCAACAGAACACGTTCGGCTTTGTGATCGTTGGATAAAGTTCAAGTTGTATTAATGCTGTAACTCTGGAGTCTCTCCAGGAAACATTAACAGGTTCTTATCTTTGCCTTCCTTATCTGCAACACCTTCAGTCTGATTTTCCTGTGAATAATTTCTAAAACTCGACGACCGTCTGAGTCGGAGTGAGTCAGACGATCCGGCTGGCAGGAGAAGGAACCGATTCATGCCCGTTTTGTGTGAACGCTGCCAGGCGTTAACCTGGGTGTGGACCGTTCCAAATCCAGGACGAGTCGTTCCTTCACTAGGAGTGTGTTTGGGTCACGCGCGCTCCGGCCTCTCCGACGGGTCGGACCCCGTCGGCATCTGTCCCGGTCCGCCTGCCGACACAGAGCCACGTTCTCCAACATGTGGCGCCGAGCGGGTGGCCCCTGGCTACAACCATTTACCCCAATCCCACACAATCCCTGTCTTTGTGCTCTTTGTCTCAGAGGAGACAGAAGCTGCCAGGCTGCAGCGTTTGTTTTAGCGTGGATCTCTGTGGAGGAACCGATCCGTTTCTGTTCAGACTCGGAAGGATTCAGCCGGGCTGGAGGAAGTGTCCTCGCTCCGGCCAAACAGTCAGGACACCAACGGCTCAAAGAACCTGATCTTATGGATTTACTTCACAAAAACCAGTTTAATTTTGCTGCAGCTGCTGTTAATCGCTGCTTCCGTTTAAACATACAGGAGCAGCAAATACCAGTTGGACTCAAAACCCGACCAGTTCAGGGGATTCATCTGGTTAAGAAGCTAATATTCAATAGGGGGGATTTAAATTCAATGATGTTTAGAACATGAAAATAATTGTTGTTAAAAGTCCTTCAACCCACGTGCTTCTGTTCTTGAGACATTTCTTCAGGAATAATAAATCAATCTGATCAAGATCAAATAAACCAAACCGAAATGATGGCTGCAGTTCTCTTTCCAAACAGTAGGAGTCGACACTAATGGCATGAATCTGCTTTTTACAACAAATTTACAAATTAAACTTTATAATCTGACTTATCCTGAAAGTAGATGAAAAGATTAAAACATGCAGCTAATATTAGCTGATTATTCACACAGGTGAAAACCTGAAGTACTCAGGTAAACAATTACCTTGATAATGTTTAACTTAATTAATGAGCAGCTTTTATGAACAAAAATGCTACAAAAAATAAAATGTTAGAAAGTGACATCATGAGAATGTCATTAATTTTAATCAGACATAAATTTCCAGTTTCATCTTCATCCCGTCTCTCATGCTTACATGTTGTTTTTACTCCTTTATGGATACAATTTAACATTTAACTAAGTAACATGCTTTCCTCTAAATAATTTAATGTAAAAGTTAAAAATGGAGCATTTGTAAACAACTTGTATTAAGTGCCCTTCCAGTAAATCAAGTAAATGTAACTAGTTACTTTCCATTCAGCTAAAAACTCATTGAAGGTTATATTTGAATCACACGTTGCATTTAAAAATCCTTTATTTTTTTTGTTTTCATGTTTATTTTTACAGAATGGGAGAGGAAATCCTTCTAAATAACTTTTTATGGTCTCATTTTTTTCCCACATTAGAACAGAGATGTTTAACCGCTAGTAGAGCAAAGACTATTTTAAAATGCAGAAAAACTTTCTCTCCCACAATGAAACGACACAATAAGTGGAAAAAGTATTTAAATGTTCACATAAGAGCCAAAAACTAATAAAGTCCAGGAAAAATCCGCCTTCATTCCAGCAGCTTTACGCCCCTTTACTATAAACCACGACGGCTTCTGATTGGCTGAGAGATCCAGCCAATCAGCAGGCAGGGAGGAGTGGGACCCACTAAACACAAAACATGGCTCTGGAAACACATAAATAAAACGGGTTGTTTTTAGTTTCATATATTTTTACCCCTCATCTTAAATATTTCAGATTGGTTTGTTTCCTAAACATTACTTGTTTTATTGTTCAGCTTTTAAAAACCTGTGGTTGTTTACAAGGCTGCATATAAACAAAACACGTTTTCAGCTTTTTGTGACTTAATATGTCATGATAAAATTTGAGCAGGCACATTTCTGGCCGCCTCTCAGCTGTTGGCCTTCAGCACGTTTCATTTCCTGGTTCTGTCTCAGGGCCCCTGCGTTTGTTTGCAGAAACCCCGTTCTTCCTCACAGAGCTGCAGTGTTTCACAGAGACATTGGGGAACGTCGGGGGGAGCCGGTCCGCTTTCCACCCGGTCCGCTTTCCACCCGGTGCTGGAGCAGTGAGTCACGGGGAAACTCCCTCCCTGGCTTTAATGGCCGACTGGCCGTTTTGATGGATGTGGGAGGATTTCTGCCAGCAGAGCCGCAGAAAAGAGCGAGTTGCTGAATGTGGGTTTTGGGTTCTGATGTTGAAACAAGTTTCCAGAACAGCTTCAGTTAGCAGACCTGCAGCTTTTATAAAGTTGCGTTTGGTTTAGTGGTTTTTGTCGTTTCCTTCAGTGGTTTTTAGTACAAAACACAACCGACTGCTATTTTATCTGCAATAATCATAAAGCTGCACGATGATGGGGAAAATATAAAATCTTGACACAATTAGTAAAGACTTGGACACTTATTTGTTTTTCTGAATATAAATCTCTTCATGGCCCTCTGGATGAGCGCTACCTTCTAAGCTAGCACGGCTAGCCATTTGCCGCTAGCATTCACTGCAGTTGAGCAGTGAATTTTTGTGGTTGTTCGTACAACTTAAATCAACTCAATACAATATGATGTAAAGTTTGTGGGTTTTTTTTAAATGTTTTTGTTTTTCTCAAAAGTGAAGGAATAACCCAACTAGATGTAGTTTAAAAGTTAGAAATACTCCAGCGTTACAGTAGGACACCTTTCCTCAGCCTGGATCATTAACGTTCTTCAGAACCAGCAGTCGGGTCGGAGCAGAATGACGAGACGATTTTATTTGCAAAGCAGCAAATAAAAACTAAAAAGTTGCTAAATGAGTGCAAAGGTCAGACGAACGTTTGTTTCTGCACTGATCGTCTACTGGGTTCATTCAGGGCTGAGTGTGTGAGTGTGTGTATATATTATTTCTGCATCCACAGGAACGTCAGCTTACCAGGGCTGACGACTGAGGCCCTGGTTACCACGGCAACAGCACAGCAAAACATGGCTGAAGTGATCAGGATTTCTTTTTCTTTCCTCCCTCCCAGTCTGCGAGGCGGAGTTTGTTTCTTGTTACTGGGACGGACAAAGATGTAGCTGTGAGTCATCCTGGAGGCCGGGAGCCGAGCCAGAGCATTCCTGCTCCTCCTGCTCCTCCTCCTCCCCCTTCATCACTCCCTCTTCTTCCTCCTCCCTGTCTCTTTGTCTGCCCTTTTTTTTTCATTTTCCTCCCCTTTTCTTTTTTCTTTTCCCAAACAGCTTTTAATAAAACAGATTTGTTTCTGTTTGTGAACCCAGTATATTCCGTCTCCCCTTCCAGCTCAGAGGTCTCCATGTATCACCAAACATTCTTTGTTCATGCGAGCCGAAGAAGTGGGACGTGGTCTGCATGTGTTTGCTCATCTGTTGGGCTGAGACCATATTGGTTTTGTCCTCCTGCTGGTTGCAATGGTTCAATCATTGTGAGATTGTTTGAGAAAAGCTGCAGAGTGACTCTCCACACAAACTGTCGCGGCTTCCACTGCTTCAGCAGAGCAACGTGTCAACAGAAACACGGCTTATTTAGGCTGAAATGAAGAAATTCACTGGATTACATCAACAGAACACAGATCTGGTTGTTTACAGGAGCAAAAACCTGCATTTATATCTCATCCTGCATAAACATTTCATCACATTTCACCGGTTTATGCTTCCATGGCTACATTTAATTCAGGTAATCTGAATGTATTGCTGTCAAAACGCCCACATTATTACACAAATAAGTTTAAAAACGCACACGGCCAAGGATTTAATGCTTCAGTCTTTGTCTTAAAACGCCTACGTGGGTTTTGAGGCTTAAATCCTGGAAACGTCAGAAAACACAGAACAACAAAACCTCTGTCTCTTTAAATTACACCGTAGCTGTTATTTTAGTAAATTTAATCGCTTATGTCCAAATTTACAATAGAATACATGAAACAAAGTGATTCACCTACTTACAAAATTTTCAGAAAAATGTAGGAATACAAAACTTCAGAGTCAGAATAACAGTGGAAACATCAGATTATTCATTCAGCCTCAATCTCAATACAATATTAGAAATGTATTGAAAAAGGCAAATAACTCATTTTTAAATTAGGCATCTTATGTAAAATACGATAAGTTTGTGTAGCAAATGATGCAACTAAAAATAAATAAATCGCCTCCAACATCAACATTTAATTTCTTTCTGCTCAATTTAATATCAATGCAGTGTTAAAATAATCTGTTTATTTTTATGGATTAGCTGATAATTGGAGCTTAATGAGAATTTCAACCAAATGAAGCTGAAAGTGACACTTAACGAGTCCTTCATTTATTTATTTTAATCCTAAATGTAAAATGTTTGTATTGCACAGTTTTGGCTCAATTACTGCTCTGACTGTATTTTTCTTTCAACAAATTGACTTTTTTTTTAAAAATTCTCTCCAGTTAATAATTAATTGATTAGTTAGTTTATTTCAATAATTAATTAATCTGATTAATCAATTAATTCCTGGTCAGCAACATGTTTGACAAAAGGCCTTTTACCTGGTGAGACTCACCTCTGTGGTCCAACCAGCAGACGGTTTTTACTCCAGTTGTGAGCCGTTTACCGCAGGAATTCAGGGAATGTTTCCAGTGTGAACGTGAAGGTGTGG
The DNA here is from genome assembly GCA_903067075.1 of Micropoecilia bifurca. Taxonomy (NCBI): domain Eukaryota; kingdom Metazoa; phylum Chordata; class Actinopteri; order Cyprinodontiformes; family Poeciliidae; genus Micropoecilia; species Micropoecilia bifurca. The sequence goes on from CAEGAF010159424.1 coordinate 48,077, forward strand.
CTCACCTGGCTGGTAAAGAGCTGCGTGTTCCTCCTGCGGATCAGACCCAGGAAACGAGCTCAGATCCTCCTCATGTGTTTTACTGTATGGAAAACGTGAAACTGTTCGATTCGACAGAAACTGAACCATCAGTGTCTGAAACAGTGATAAACTTTTTTCACTTCCGATATTTGAAATATAAAAACAGCTGAATTGACTGAGAATGTTTATTTTAAAAGACATAAATGTAATAGATTGTAAATTGATTTGAAGACTGCGCTCCAGTACAGCTCACATAAATATGGCAGATCAGAACCGGCGTTTTAAAACCCAAACATCCGAAGCCCAGTGTGTCCCATGAATGGACCTGCAGGCTTCTCTCTCCAATCTGTCGTTTTCAGGAAGAAACTCATCTCGGCTGTTTACAGAAACCATCAATAGATGCTGATTCAGGAGTTTTTAAAGGCGTAGAATCATGAAATCCACTTGATTTTAATGTTCTCATTAAAAACATTCTTGGAGTTTTGCATTTTGCAATATCCTTTAATCTCCATGGCAACCATTCAGCTGTGTGAAATGCCTGGGCGGCCTTCGAGACGAAGCTCCCAACCCTTTGGCTCCTTCAGACTAGCCAGCAGCAAACAGCTGGAACTGCTGGGCTTATTATAGGAGCTACTTCTCAGTTAAACGCTGGTAAAAACCAAGTTAAAGGGTTAATAGAGGAGCCATGTTGGGATGACTTCCTGAAGGTGGCGTTTCAGAAAGAGACGGATTTCTTTTCTTTGATGTATGCAACATTTTCATAAGAACTGAAGTTAGCATAGCTACTTGGTTAAGCTATAAATGGAAGCATGAGCCTGTAAACTACATGACCTTCCCCTTTAATAGATGCAGACTCTGTAGTTTTTAATGAGGTTCGTTTAAACCCGTCTGTTCTGGTTCTGGTCCGGTCTGCAAGGTCTCCCTTGGCAGATGGCCGTTATTGGAGACAATGAGGCCAAATGGGAGACCTGGATCCCGGTTCCTCCCCCTCCTGACTGTTTTTTTTCCCACTGGTTCTGAACCGGTTCCTGCAGCGACGGGGCAGCGCTGCACACTGAGCGTGAGCCGCTTTGAGTCGGGACGGGTTATAACAGAACCTGGTGCTGGTCGGACTGGGCCCAGTTGGTCCGGCTGCCCAGTAGAGTCTGACTTTAAAGAGCTGAAGCAGCATCTACAGCGTGTCTGAGCTTCTAAAGGTAGACTACAAAATATTGATTTGTAGTCAAAGAAGCTCCTTCCATCCTACATAAAAGATTCACTTTTGCTAAATATTTAACATTCAGAAATAATTTTTGGTCATTAAAATACCGTTTAAAGGTTCAGTATATTTCTTTTAATTCAACATAAATCGCTGCAGTTTTACCTCATATTATTGTTCAGTTTGAACAATAAAAGCTCTGAACGACGTTATGATTTATTCATTTCACTTCATATTTAGATTCCTAATCGTATTTCTGGACCAATTGAGAGAAGATTTGTTTCCAGTTTATTTCTACATGTTTACAGGTCGTCAACCTTTCATCAGTGTCTTTATGATTTATTCAGAATTTGCCGTTATATTCCTAACTGCACTGACTGAACAAATTAAAGTTGTTTTTACATGTTTTGATCAAACTTGTGAAACTATTAGTGGATTTTACACCAGGTGCTTTAAATCGTTCTTGGTCATTTTTATTATGGCAATAGTACCACAAAATATTGTGATAAACTTACCGGCTACACTTTTAATGCATAATCCATAAAACCAATATGAACGATTTATTCTTGTAATAAAATGAATCATGTTTTTCCCCCGAATTGGATAAAATAGTTTAAAATTTAAAAATGTGCAGAACAAATTTCCGGTTGCTAAATTGTCCCAGAAGTTTTTGTGATAAACGATAATATTGTGTTGAACATTTTAAAGCAATATGAAAGTGGAACATTTAACACTGGAACTGGAAGGCATTTTAAATATCCAAATAAATAAATAAAACGGAAACTGATTAAATGAATTATGAAGGAAAATTGTCCTTCAATAAAAGGGCAGCACTATTGAGTTTAATTTATCATTCATTTAATTGGTTTTATTGCGACAGGCCAAATGATTTCAAATGTTTTTTTTGTTTATTTTTTAAGCTATTAGGAAATAAGGGTCAGAATTCAGATGCAGCAGAGAAAAAACGTGTAAAGATTTTTGGATCGTATGAAAGGATAGAAACCTTCTCCAGAACACGGTGAGCAAACTGACGCCCACGTCTCGTCGCTCCGCAGGAACGCCAAGAAGGAGTCTGACCTGGAGGCGGCGCTGCTGCGGCTGCGGGACCTGGAGGCCATGCTGAACTCCAAAGACGCCGCCTACACCACCGCCCTGGGCGAGAAGCGCAACCTGGAGGCCGAGCTGAAGGAGCTGAAGGCCCAGCTGGCCAAGGTGAGCGCGGCCCGATCCGACCGAGTCGACCGAGGCCTCCTGAGGCTGCGGCGGGCGGGAAAGGTGCACTTCCTGCCTCAGAGCGGCAGAAATCCTCGCTCTGCAGTCTGATCAGTGGTTTTTGGAGCGGAGAGCAACGTTGGCGCTCTGGGTTTTTCGCCTGCCTGAAGCCGCCGTCGCTCCCTCTGAGTTATCGCTTCATGCAGAAAATAATTTCCTATAATTGCTCTGCAGCTGATTATGAATGAGGCGACTCCTTTCTGCCACTTTTATCAATGAATCTCGGCTTGAAGCTCAGCGCTGTGGCTGCGCTCCACCTACTGTCCAAACCTAGGAACTGCACCTTTCTGTCCAGAGGTTATTTTTGTTTCCTCGGTGTTGGATCTTTTCTCTGTCTTCTCTCCCAGCTGGACGTCAGCCTTGCCGATACGAAGAAGCAGCTGCAGGATGAGATGCTGCGGCGGGTGGATGCAGAGAACCGCCTGCAGACCCTGAAGGAGGAGCTGGAGTTCCAGAAGAACATCTACGCCGAGGTTGGTGCTCCTCTGTTTTCTGCAGGCAGTTTGTTCGCTTCCAAACAGCGAAGATGAACCGCTGGTCCTGCATCTCCTCCTCCAGATTTGCTCCCATGACTCGTTTTTCATCTTCCTTTAACTGGGATTTCTAGAACAGGGATAGAGACGGGGGGTTAAAAACGGCCATGAAAATCTAAATTTAATTTCAAACTTCAGGTTTTTTTTCCACAAATTCTGACTTTGATCTCAGAATTTGTAGCTTAATTACTGAATTGTGACTTTTTTAAATCTCAGAATTCTTATATTTTTTGTCCAAATTCATAGTTTAATTTTAGAAAAAATTCTGAGAAAAGTTCTTTTTTTTTGTCATCTTCTGTTTTGATTTCACTTAAAAAGTTGCTGCTGTGACTCGCCGTTTCCTCCTGTAATTAAGTTTTAACCTTTTGTTTTGGTTGCAGCCTGTGAAAAGTGAATAAAAATTATGTTTAAATGTGATGATGATCTGCTTATGGATTTTTCCTCTGGAGCTCCTATGAAGTAATTTCATCACAGCGGCTGACAGATCAGTCAAATTAAATTTACCAAGGCCTCAGATTACTGTTGTTTAAATGCAGGTGATCTGGGTTTCCTCAGCATCTCTGAATGTTTTTGGGTTTCTTTGCAGGAGCTGCGTGAGTCGAAGCGTCGACACGAGTCTCGGATCGTGGAGATCGACAGCGGCAGGCAGCAGGAGTTTGAGAGCAAGCTGGCCGACGCGCTGACCGAGCTGAGGACGCAGCACGAGGACCAGGTCCGCCTCTACAAGGAGGAGCTGGAGAAGACCTACCAGTCCAAGGTGGGAGGGCGGTGCCGGCGCCACCTGCAGGCCGCGCCGCGTCGGCGCCACCTGCAGGCCGCGCCGCGTCTCATTTAACGCAGATTCATCACTTGGATCCAGGAGATTAAACTCGTTTTGGTTTCAGGCAACATCAGGATCATTGATGTCCTCAAATAGCAGAATGTGTTGATAAAACGACAATTTAACAAACTTTAATCGGTACTTCTTAAAATGCAAGAACCTTTAATATTTTAACATGACGTTATCTATCCAAGATTAAAAAAATGTTTCATTAGTTTCACAAAATAAACCAATATTGATAGGAGTGAAAATCTATCACCAAAGCTTATTGGAAAACAGGAGCTTTTTCAAAGTTGGGATGTTTCCATTTAGTGAATTTATTTTCAAAATGTCAAATGGAAACGTATCCTAATAGATGATTTTATGTCATGTTTTTTTTATTATTTTTCATGGGAACCTGTGATTTTAAATTAATTATCTAATGGAAATGGCACAATTATAAAGTTGTTTTTTATTTTACATCAGCAGAACATCAACAAGGATTTACACTCATTTATAATAGAAAAATAATTCACAGTGAATTAAAAACCTCCAAACTGAGGGTTTTTCAGTGAGCGGATGAACGTTGGAGGTTTGTGTTCTGATGTTTGTCCGTCTCGTTGCTGCAGCTGGAAAACGCCCGTCAGTCAGCGGACAGACACAACCACCTGGTGGGCGAGGCTCACGAGGAGCTGCAGCAAACCCGGGTCCGTCTGGAGGGCATGACGGTCCAGCTGACCCAGCTGCAGAAACAGGTACCGACCGCTTCCTCACACAAGGCCCCACCGGGATTCACACAGACGGCAGGTTCATCAAAAACCACAGCAACAGACCAAAACATGGTTCTGGATCAAAAGCAGATGTTAGCCACTGCACTGCAAAAACCCAAAATATTACCAGCTAATTTCTGTCTATTTTCTAGTCTCATTCTGATGCACTTAGAAGTAACTTTTAAGGAAAATAAAAGAGTTTATTTGAAGTAAAGTTTTGGTTCCAATGGCAGATTATTTCACTAAAATGGGAAAAATATTGTTATAAGTGAAATAATCTCAATTTGCATTAAGAATTAAACAAAAATACTTGATATTTAGTTTTCTGCAGTGACTCGATCCTTCAGGTGTCATTACTATGAATCAATGCTTAGTCACAAACTGTTCTGATGTGAAATGAGCAGGAATCTGTCACAGAACTGATCGCAGCACCGTCACTTTGTTCACCTGAATTCTATAAAATACGTCTGAAATTAAAACAGAGGAAACTGCAGATGTTTTGATGTGTATAAAATTTCTTCACTGATATGTAATATATAACATCTGTCGAGATGCAGGAGGGGATTAAATGAAATTCTTTGTTATATATATATATTGGTCGGTTAATTTTACATGCCAGTAACTGCTGCTGCAGGAGACGTAGTTTAAATACTTCATGATGTGTTTTGTCTCATTTGATGACCGTCGTATCGGGTGAAAAACGGTTCAGTTCCCTGATGAATATCGGTGCTGAACGATCGCGTGACTCTCGATGAGTCATGCGACTCCTCAGGTCCGGTAATGGGCCCGTCGGCGGAGCCTTTCCTCTGACCGACCCTCGTGTCTCTGGCAGCTGGCGGCCAGCGAGGCCAGAGTCCGGGAGCTGGAGGAGTCCATGTCGCGCGAACGCGACATGATGCGGCGCCGCCTGGAGGACAAGGACCGCGACATGGCCGAGATCCGGGCCCGGATGCAGCAGCAGCTGGACGAGTACCAGGAGCTGCTGGACATCAAGCTGGCCCTGGACATGGAGATCAACGCGTACAGGAAGCTGCTGGAGGGAGAGGAGGAGAGGTGAGCTGAAGGTCGACCAAACATGGACGTGTTTCTGAGGAGACTGAGGAAGATGAGCTGCTGCTGCCAAACTGAGGCTTGGATTCAGTTTAGAAGGCCTGTGCAGTAATACTACTGGATTTTCCAGACTTGGTGCCATTTTAAAGCATAATCAACTAACTCTTACTTGATTATGTAATCATAATCAAGTATATCAATTATCAAGTATAAGTCATTTTTGACTTAGTCATTTTTAAGTCAAAAATGACTTAAAAGAAATTCTGCATCCTGATTTAATGCCTAGAAATGGACTTCTGTCTCTTTAAGAACTCCTAATTTTTTGCTGAGTGCTTTAGCTCTTTTGCTAACGTTGAAAACATTTAGCGCATTTAGATTCAATTTTTCCAGATAAATGCTCGATGAATTTGCAGCAGGAAGTTCATCCGGCACCAAGGCGAAGCAGCGGTTTCCTTCAACAATCAGTTGAGGATCTCTAAGCTGTTTTTGTTTTACTCCTCCTCTCCTCCAGGCTCCGCCTCTCGCCCAGCCCCTCCTCCACTAAGGTCACAGTGACCCGGTCCTCCGGGTCGGGTCACGCCAGCCGCCTGCTCCTCTCCTCCGCCGCTTCCTCCTCTGCTGCTGGAGCCGCCACCGCCGCTGCCTCCAGCAGCCGCACTTCGTCCAGCGCCAGCAAGAAGCGCCGCCTGAATGACGACACAGAGACGTCCAGCATGGTGGGCGGCACCATCACCAAGACCCGCATCAGCCAGCAGGCCTCCGCCAGCGGACGCATCACCGTGGACGAGGTCGACCTGGAGGGCAAGTTCATCCGTCTGAGCAACAAGGCGGACGAGGTAACGTCCTCTCAGACTTTACAGTTCCTGAAAATAACACCAAACCGACGAGACGATGGAACATTTTCATTCCCTCCAGGATCAATCGCTGGGCAACTGGCAGCTGAAGAGGCAAATCGGCAGCGGCGCTCCGATCGCTTACAAGTTCCCCAGCAAATTCACCCTGAAGGCCGGATCCACTGTGACGGTGAGTCCAACGCCCGGCTTGGTTGGGTTTTGTTCTGTTAAAGGGGAAGTACTGTACAAAATGGAATGGATTTATTACCAGATGCTTTATAGTATGAGTATATTGTAATTCTGGTTTCTCCAACTCAAAATTACTAAAAGATTAAACAATATAAGATAAAACAAACGTATTTAAGAATTACATTAAGCTTTTTTGAGCTTCATGTTATTATGTTAGGTCATCTAAAACGGATTTCATCCATGTTTGAGAAATCCTTTAATCTCCATAGCAACCATTCAGCTCTGCAAAATGCCTGGGTGAACCTAGCTCCGCCCTCAAGGCGCGGCTCCTCCCACAGACTAGTTTGACTCCTTCAGACTAGCCAGCAGCAATTAGCAAACACCTAGTGGAGCTGCTTCTCAGTGCAACGCTGGTAAAACCGATGTCAAAGGGTTAATAGAGCAGCCATGTTGTGATGACTTCCTAAAGTCATTAAAAGAGCAGGTGCTTTTAAAGGGACAGAGGTCCAATTTCAAGGCATTAAATTATTAACTCAAACTTCTTTTAGGTCATATTTGATACATATAGCATTTTACTCGGGATGTGCTATAAAATGGCGCCATGTACCTGGAAAACACAGCTACTGTCCCTTTAAACCGAGCTGTGATTAAATGGGTCCGAACCGTGCAGATCTGGGCGGCCTCTGGTGGTGGAACCCACAACCCGCCCACTGATCTGGTGTGGAAGAGCCAGGCGTCCTGGGGCAGCGGTGACCTCCTGCAGACCACACTCATCAACGCCGCCGGAGAGGTCGGCCCACATCCAACGTTTTCTTCAGTTCCTGTTGGTTTCAAAAAACTAAACCATTTTCTCTTTGGTCCTTGAACAGGAAATGGCCTCCAGGAAAGTGACGCGCACCTTGTTCCAGGACGACGACGATGATGACATGGTAAAATCTTCCTCTCTAACATTTGGTTTAAAATGAGGAGCAGCCATGTTTCCCTGACTGGATTCATTATTGGGCTGGACAATTAATCGACAAAATATCACAATAAACACGTAATCAATATCAATAAATAAAACATCTGATAAAATATACCCTGACCTCCAATCCAGGCCCGCACAGCATTCTGGGAAATGCAGGCAGAGGAGAGACTTTAGCTATCCAGGCTAGTTGAGAGGCTGATGGAATCAACCAACTCACTCACACCGTCGTTGCCTAGCAACTTGCGCAGTCTCTGGTTACCTAGCAACAACTTAAGTAACTTGCACAGCAACAGTTTACCTCATAACTGCTTAAAAACAGTTCTGAGTGAAAACTGGTTAAAACAGGAAAAGTTGAGCCACCAGTTTGGTGATATTTTAAACAAAAAGCTAATCAATAATTATTGATATTGACTGATATGAAACACTTAGGTTTTCAGCCGTATCGTTCAGACGCTAACGTCTTGGTGTATATTATCTGTACTGATGGAACAGGGTTAGTACTTATTGTATTGTTAATCCTATAGCATTCTCAGTTTCTTATAATATTCTGATTTATTGTCATCATAAAATTCAGTAAATTTCTTTTTTTTTTACTGTTCGTGTTGTCTGGATTGTTACTTTTACTATTTTTTTCATTTCTTGCTCAATGAAAACATCAATAAGTTTGAAATATTATTAAATGCAGATGTAATAAGATGTGGTTTAGTGATGAAACTGATTGGAATGTTTTTCAAGATCACCATTTGTTTGTGGGATTATAACTGCTGCCATACGTTCCCTAAAAAAGTAGTGATAAAGTTTAAACAACTCAATTTTAAAAGAAAACAATTGTGATTCATATTATTATGCAGAGAAATGTCACCTAATCATCTGAAAGTAGAAAAACTATAAATTATCTAATAACCAAGCTGCGGTATTTAAATATTGCAAAATATAAACATTGATGCAAAGAAATGATCCCTGAAGCTCGTTGGTCATTTAATCCTGTTGAACTTTAACGTCTGTAAGATAAAATTCTGATCATGTTTGTTGTTTGGCGCCCCCTGCAGGGAGCCCACAGCACCAGCGGCGCCGATAACGAGTACAACCTGCGCAGCCGCAAGGTCGTGTGCGACTCGTGCGGCCAGACGTCGGAACGCTCCGGCGGGTTGGACGGCCTCATCGGACAGTCCTCCTTCATGGGAACCAACGATCCCAGACAGGTACCGCCCAGTTCTACTGGTCAGCCAGCAGAACCAGAACCGGTTCCAATAAACCAGAAGCACTGAAGTCACTGAAGAGTTGTTTAACAAAATCAAAGTAAATTCAATATTTAAATAATGCAACAACGTTCCTCGCTTCATTTAAATCGGTTAACTGATGAAATTGTCATTTATGTAATTTTGTGTTTTTATTTTGGATTCAGTTTGTAAAACGTCTGAGGGAAATCTAACAGAATCACGGCAAAAACACAAAATCTTGGAGTATTTTCCTTTAGCTTCTAAAGCAAATATCTTAGTACACTTGAAATAAGATGAAACCAGTTTAAAACTTTCAGCAAGATACAGGAGCTGCTTTTAAGAAAATGATTCCTTAATAGGTCGACATAAAGAAGTAATAGTTAAACTGGCAGATTATTTCACAACAGGAAAAAATGTCTTCAGTGAAATAATCTACCATTAGAACTGGCAATTTTTCATCATTGTTAAAATTTTCAGCAAGATACAGGAGATGTTTGTAAGTCATTAATTGTTTAATATTATGTCACTTATAACAACATATAGGAATAAGTGAAATAGAACTAGTACTTTTCCATCAGCATTAAACAATTATTAACTTAAACCAAGTCACCACATCTTTATGAAAAGTTCCTTAAAGGTTAGTTTTGTCTTATTTCCAGTGGACTGAGACGTTTGCACTAGAAAGTAACAAAAATAGTTGGTAAGATTTAATGTTTTAGCTGTGATGCTGCTGTAGTTTCTTTATCTTTTCACAATAAATAAAATTCTGGTGCAAAAATAATCCATTTAATCTGATTGGTTTAAAAAATTGAAGCTTAAGCTTAATGGTGTAGTTAATAAAGTGAAGCTAAAAGCGGCTACAGAAAGACACAAAGCCTTTCTGTCTGCTGCATACAGCAGTCACTCTGACCTCTCCCTGAGGGAAAGACATTCGGCTGCTTCTGGATGAAATATTTAGTTTTTCCCTGAAAGACACAAAGTAAATCTTTTATTATAAGCCCAAATGAAGCAACACTTTGTTAGTCGTGTAAAATTGAGCATTATTAAATTGAAAGTGCTAAAATACAAAACTGCCAAAAGCCTATAACCTTTTTCTGATCATTCACGGTCAAAGAAAGACTCATTCAGAAATGTACTGCAAGAAAAAACACCCAACACATTGTTAAAATATACGCACAACGTTTCAGGAGGAAACGTATTTATTTAAATATTTTTGTGATTTTGTCCTTTAGGGTGGCATGAAGCCGGAGAACTGCTCCGTCATGTGAAAACCAAAGAGCACCTCATCTGAACACACCACAGAGCAGGATCCTCTTCTACCAACAGGATCTCTTTTTTTTATTTTTTTTATACAATAATTTGTTTCTTTTTTTGTATCCAGATTAATGTGCAGGTTGAATCTGCTTCACGGTTTCGGGCGATGGGCTCAGGATGTTCAGATTTCCTCATGTTGAATTCATTTTTCTGTCCGCTCCGGTCTGCTCCGCTCCGGTCCAGGCTTTCCCTGCCGCCGCTGAACACACAGCTGGCGAACAAACCCCAGAGCTTTAATAATCATGCTGTTTGAAGACTTCTGTTTACACTTTGTTTGCTGGAACGGCATCGTTTCTGTGTTTATGCAACAGGAAAAATCCTCCAAAGAAAAAGACTGTTGGCTCAGGTTTTTAAACAAACATCTTGTATATTTGCTTTAGGCGACGTAGTCGTGCAGCTGTGGTGTGTAGAAATTATTAAATTAAGCTTGCTTATTCAGATAAAGTTCGGCTTCTAGTTAAGAGCATCTATAGAAGATGGCTTGGTTTACAGAAAAAGCTTAGCTCGGATGTTTTGCTTTATTTTATTCCTTTCTCCTCTTTCTAAGCACAGCGTGGCTCTGCTGGTCCACAAGCACTGATCAGGCGGCAGCAGGAGCATCTGACAGTCCAGACAGAGAGGGAGGTCAGGAAATGGAGGAAACCCTGGAGGACTGCAGCTTAAAGGCTGGCGGCCATGTTGGCAGTTTGCCTTCCAACAAAAACCCAAAGTTATTGTGAAATCTTTGGGATCCATGTTACAACATTTCACCTACATTCAAACCCACAATATGACCTGATCAAACGCCACTTAAAGCTGCAGTACGCAACTTTCACTAAAATATGTTCTTTCCATATTTAATAAAAGTATTGCCGCATCTTTACAGTTTAATATGAGACAGATAATCCGTGAAAAAAAAAATCTAGTTCTTCCTTGTGGTGCCATTACACTCTAAAGAAATCCACCACTTCTGGTCAAAACCAACCAATCAGAGCCAAGAGGAGAGTCTTAGCGCTGTCAATCATCCTCATGTACGCTGCTCAAAGTGCTAATAGTGGAGAAAACTATTCACTGTTGCAGAAAAACAGTTTTTCTGCTAATGAGCGTTAGCATTCTTTGTGTGCTAAGTTGTGGGGAACTGAGTGATTGACAGCGCTGAGTCCCGCCTCCTGGCTGTGATTGGTTGTTTGTGCCTGAGTTTTTGCAGGTAGCACTGGGAGAAAGCAGAAGACCTAAAAAAATTTCACAGATTATCTGCCTTTTATCTTATCTGCCATTGTCTCAACAATGTAAAAAAAAAACTTTTTTTAAAAAATAAAAATTGTGTACTGCAGCTTTAAGCCGCCAACTGTCGGATGCTCCAGAAACTGCCGGGTGTCACTTTTCCTTCTTTTCCTTCTGTTCTCAATGCCACAGTCCTTCCCATCGCCGGGCTGCATGTGAACCCAGTGAAACCAGTTTTCATTCTGGATGTTTAATTTCTAGTGATTCTAATCTAATATTAATTTTTTTTCCTGGATTTATTTGAATAAAATGAACAGGAAGCTGCTGGAAGCAGCAGTTAAATTTGCCTTCAGAGGAAAAACTTTCTGCTCACATGATTCTTGGATCTTGTGACGGTCAGCCTTCCTCCTCCTCGGTTTGTGTTGCTCCGTAAAACTGGTCACAAGGGCTTCTTTCTTTCCTTTCTTTTTTCCAGTTGAACTCTGCATCTTTAGAAATATTTTTGGGATCTTGGACTTTATGCGCTGCTTTTAGAGGTCTGTAGCTTGTATGCAAAGCAGGTAGATTTGTACTGTAGTTTGGCAGCTTTATGCATTTATACTCCATGTTAGTTTATCAGCACAGAAAATACTTGATGGAATTTTTTTTTGTCTGATTTGTCATTCAGGCCAAAAATATTACTTTTAAAACCCTAAAGTGCCTCAGCAACCTTCTAAAAACACCCCATGACCTCCATTTGAAAGAGCAAAGATCTAGTTTTGACCATGTTTTTATGTTCAGATTTATGTAGAGAAGTTATCATTTTTCCAGACAGAAGAGATGTTCGTCCTGTTTAAACATCTCAAATTTTACCCAGATCTGTTGACGTCAAAGTTTTTCCTCCCTTTAAAGTGGAATAATGATTAGAAAGAAAACGCCATGCTTTGACTTGTAATTGTATTTTTTTTCTAAAATGAAGCCAAATAAAAGCTATTTTTCCCAATGTTTTCTTTTCCTCCAATTTATTACAACAGCTGAAAAGTGCGAATGTTTTTATTTGCATCATACAAACACATATATGTACCCACATTTACATTCAGAAATACAAGATTACATATTTAAAAATATTTACAACACAAAGTACATTCAGGTGGAATCAGAGAAATGGTTTTTAACTGAAGATGCTCTGTGGAAAACTGGAAACAATGAATATTCAAACGTCTGGCGCCCCCTGGTGGTCACAACATGATCACCGCAGAAAGACGGGCATTTTATTTCTGTCACCAATTCAAAATGAAACACTGAACTGCACTGAAAAAACAAAATCTTCAGTATTTTGGTTCTAGTTTCTCACATGGAATAAAAGTAACTAAGTTATCAGCTTGTTTGAGTCGATTCTTCGGTATAAAGTAAAGTATAAAGTAATTACACTGGCATTTTTCACTCAACACATTTTCCCATTTTAAGTGAAACAATCTAATATTTAATCTATATTCAAGAATAGTGGACTTGAAACGAGCCTATATTTCTGATAAGTTTCTATTTGTCTTAATTCAAGTATACCAAGTTATTTGCAGTAGAAACTAAACAAATACTTTAGATTTTGCTTTTGCAGTGAGGCAGAGATTTTTGTAATGATATAAATCAATAAAGTTATGATTACATAACGCAGTCAAATGTATTTTGTTGATTTCACATTCAGAACTTTTTTTGTAATGAATAAAATCTGAAACTGGCATTTGAAGTGTTAAAATCCTGAAAATGTTTGACTGCTCTGAGAATGTTTCATTTATGAAAAGAAAAGAAGGAAATATGCAGGTTTTAAGTCAGTTTTTGTACATTTCTCCCAATTATTTGAGTCTGTAAAATATTTGAAGTGTGAACTGTTTTACAAAAACAGTTTATTTAACCGATCATGGTTGGTAACACACCTGCTCTGTAATATTCATCAGTTATGAACCTGGTGGAAGTTAATTTGTTGAAATGACATTAAACATTTAATGGATGCAGGAGAAGCTCCAGGCTTGAATCCATGACCTTTACAGCTTCAGTTTGAGAAAATGTCTTGTAATTGCAAAACGCTCCATCATTAAACGTTTAATAAAACTATTTTCACTTGATGCTAAATGAATCTAACTCCATTCAGGAAGAGTTCAGCTGGAAACTTGTGCATCTAGTTAGCAGATTGCTGATGTGTTTGTCGTTTATTTCTGTTTGCATTAAAACTGATAAATCCACAGCTGGAGGAAAGTTTCTGGATCCTCAAGAAGTTCAAGTTGAGAATCTGAGCTGCAGAGAATCCTCTGGAAGCTGCTTCAGAGTCATTCATGTTGCCACCAGTGCAGAACTTGCTCAGCATTTGCAGCAGATCTGCAAACAGATGGGTGAAAACTTCTGTTTCTGCTCCGTTAAGGACAGAAGAGATTCTGAAAATGAGTTAAGGGTGGAAAAGTCGAGGTCTGTAATCCATGTTTGGTTCTTTTCTGAGAAAGACTTTCTTCAGAGATTGAGTTGGATCAAAAGTTAAAGGTAGAGCAACTTTTTAAAAAAAAAATCCATCCATGATTATCCAGCATGATGAATGGCGTCACAAGGCTCAACTCAAACAGTAAAATGTTGACTTGAGTTCAGAAAGTCTGAACTTCACTGAGGTTCTGGGGTTGGTTCTTCAAAATGAAGCCAACAAACTGGGTTCAGCTTCAAGCTGACGGTCTGCTAGACTTGGTTCGATTGGGAACCAAAACAAAAACATTTGGTAAATTTTCAGCTGCTCTGGTTCACTTTCACACTGCAGAGCGAATTTGAAAAGCCTGTTTCCCTCCTCGCCTGTGGGGGCGCTGCAGCAAAAACCACTGAAGGAAACGACATGACTTTTAAATTTGATATTTAAGGTATATAACTTATACAAAATATATTTTAAATATTTTTTGAAACTGTCACTATGTTGTGACACCATGGTGTGAGACAATCTGAAAAAACTGAGTTCTGCCTTCAGATTTGTCTCATATCAAACTCTCATGACATGACAGTTTTAACAAATATGTCAAATATTTTTTATATATTTGTTATATACTGCAGCTTTAAATACTGCATGACACCAACTAACCATGATTTGTAGCCCTGCAGAGCTGTTGGTTTATTTACAAAGTTCCTCTGGTGATAGAAAACTTGTGGTGAGACTATATTTACTTCCTTATGTACAGAGTTTTTCATCCACATTCTGGGCCCAGTATTCCTGGAGATTGAAGCTTTTCTTTGGCTTTCATGACATTTTCAGAAACTTTAGAGTTTGTGAGAAGCTGCCGGCTGCATTTTTTTTTTAATGTTTTCTACTAATGGAGTCATAAAAGCAAAAATAAAAGCTGAAATCACGTCGCTGTAAAGCTCCTCCGATGTCACCAGCTGTCCTGGTTCTTCAGTCCTGGAGGCAGCAGTACCATCTGATGGCCACCGGGGGGCAGCGCTGCCCTCAAACAGGACCTTACTGAGTTAGTAGATGAAGAACAAACAGTCTCTTCTTCTCCATCGGTCCCCAGGAGGCTGAGCCCGTCACTGCAGCGCCCTGCGCGGCGCGGGACGCGGCGACGGCGGCCGGCGCACCGGGGGCAGGTCGTAGTGTCCCGGGATGTGGCTGTTCACTGGGAGGTCATAGTGGCTCTGGGGGTCATCATGAGGGGCGTGACCCAGGGAGCTCTGCCGCTCTGACAACAGCAGGAGGACAGGATTAATAAACCAACATAATAAAACAAAATAAAACATTTCTGACACTGAAACTCTGAAATTTCCAAGTTGTTTTCTGGACGATTTCTGAGATTAATCTAAAAGATTTTTGCTATTTCTATCAATTTTGGGGGGGAAGGGCTTTTGAGAGTCAGAAATTTCCGAGATTTTCTAGAAATGTTCTCCTACTAATCTCAACATTTCTGAGGTTTTTTCAAGAAACTTTGACTTTTTAAACTGACATGCTTTTTCTGGAACATTTCTTAGATTGGCATCTCTTTTTTTATTTAAAGTGTTTTCTGAAAGTTTGAAGTTGATCGCAGAGCTTCACAAGTTTTCACACAGATAGCCCTAAATATCCCTTTCTCTCCACCATCTCCTCCCTCATTTTATTCTCTTTTTCATTTCATACTGGTTCCTCTCTTCTATTGTCCGCCACAGTTTCCCAGGCCGGTGTGAGTGTTTCTTTCTTTTGAAATGTTGGTGTTTTTGGTGGGACCCTGCAGGGTTGGACCTCACCTCTGCGCAGCGTTGCCATGCTGAACGGCGGCGGGCTGATGTCGGTGTACGCTCGCTCCCGCGGCACCGCCGCCTTCATCTCCATGTAGCTGCTCTCCGGGGGGCAGAACGGCGGGCCGGGCAGGTCCTTGATGGTGGCGTATGGATTCTCGCTGTTCAGAGAGCTGCTGCTCGCCGCCACCAAGTCCTTCAGCTCTGCTCACAGGCGGGACGGAGGAAAGTCAGGGGTTAGGAGGTTAAACCAGCCGCCAAAGGCCCGTCCACTTTAACCGCTCAGGTCATTTAATGAGCCGAGGCAGGAAGGTTTATTTATTATTTATTTATAAAGCACCATTTAAGCACAAAGTGCTTCACACAAAACCAAAGATAAAACTGTAAACGTCCCGTTTTGAACCAAACATCATGTTGTTGAGCTGTTCCCTCACCAACATGAGCAACATGAAGTGCTGAATGATTCTGCATGTTTGAGAAATCATTTAATCTCCTCGGCAACCATTATTTTGCAAATTTTCTGGGTTTAAAAATAAGATGATTTCCGTCAAATCATTCTTAAATATTCAAATTAATCTGAGAAAGTTTCTGAGCTTGAAAAGTTGAAAATCTTCTACAAAGAAATCTGAAATTTTGAGATTAATCTCAGAAAAAAAGACTTTAAAGTTGAAAATTTTCCACTTTTTGAATTTCCATTTTTTTTTCTAGGAAATTTCCAAGATTAATAAAAAAATTTCAAAGTTCTTTTGATGAAAATGTACCGTTTTTATGTCTACAGTGACCCTTCACTGTTGTAGCCAAACAACCACAGGTTAAAAATTTATCCATCAAGCAAAAAATAATCCTGAGCTTCAGAAGGTTTAACAGTTAAAATGCAGAATATTGATACAGAATAAGGCGAAGTGGGAACCGTTGCGTTATTCCATCCAGGCTTAAAGACATAAATAAATGTGTTGAGTGCAGTTAGATGTTCCTCTTTATGCTTTTTGACACGTCTTATCCGGCTCTCATAAACCGGTAATGATTGAGGCTGCAGGCAGCAGGAGGGGAACCAGAGATGATAAACTACCTTTGTTGTAATATTTTCCGAGGCTGGCGCTGTAGCTGTAGCTCCGGTCGATGCCAAACGCTCCTGTAAACCAAAGCAGAAACACTTTCATTCAGTCGATCTGTGTCGGGCTAATAAAAAGCAGAAAGGCTGTTAAAATCAGCAGCAGGTGGGTGGATTCTGCTGCCAGTCAGCTTTTATGAAGTTCTGGGTGTTTATGGCCTGATATCAGGTCTAGATTAGGAAATATGTGGCTGGTGATAAAGTGGAGTAAGAGGAAAAACTTCAGACAGATTAAGGATAAAAGTTGTTGCTTCCAATCAGCAGCAATCAGACGTAAAGATTTAATAAATCAGACCTGAAAACGCATCACGATATAAACATTTCATATCAGCCAATATCGATAATTACTGATTAGTTTTTTTAAATATCTGAAATATTGCTAAACTGATGGTGTATCTTTTCTGTTTTATCCACTTTTCATTGTGTAACATTTTTTATTTTTAAGCAGTTGGGAGGCAAAGCGGTGAAAACTGAAACTGCTGCTGTGCAACTTGTTGCTAGGTAACCAAAGAGTGAGTGAGTTGCTAGGTAACCAAAGAGTGAGTCAGTTAGTTGATTCCACCAACCTAGCTTAGCTTAGCTTAGCTTAGCTTAGCTTAGCTTAGCTAGCGGTGAGAGAGAGAACGATCTGGGTGAAGTTGAACTCCTCCACCTTCTTCAAATATAACAAAACTGGTGTCAAACTTTTCATTTGTTCCACCATCATTTAAAGATAATAATAAATGTTTCCAGAGGTCATGAAAGGTCAACCAAGCCCCGACATTAACCAAATCAGACAAAGTTGCTGTCAGTCAACTCGACTACGTTTTTGTTGGTTTGTGCAGCAAAAACCAAAAACAAAGTTTTGCTTTTGGTTTGAAGATATGAAAGGTGACCTCTGATGACCTCTGGAATGTTTTTTTTTTTTTTAATCTTTTTTTTGCTTCATAACTTATTTGAATCAGGTTGGGGACTAACTTCACTGAGGCGGTTGACCTGCTAAAGCCTTTCTTCTGCCTACATCTCCCAGAATGCTTTGCGGTTCTGGGTCAGAGTTCAGGGACGTCGTCTCTGAGCTGGACGGACCTGAACCTTTGCGGCTCTCGTGATGCTTCCAGTCTGCAGGCAGCGTGGCGTTGGTCTCGACCCCGAACAGGCCGCGCCGCTCCTGGGCCGCGTTCTTCACGCTGCAGAACAGCTGGTTGTTGGTGTTCTGTGGGACACAAACAGGAACCAATCAGAGCCCTGAACGGCGCCCAGCAGGGGGCGAGAGCGAGCGGCGCGCCACCTTGATGATGCGGTCGTGGTTGTTGGGGAGGTGAGGCAGCGGCGGCCGGTTCTGGCTCAGCGTGTGGTAGCTGGGGTTGGAGTAGTAATGATGGTAGCTATGGGGAACATCTGCAGGGAAAACAAACATGGCGTCGCTCAGGACGGTACGGAAGCCTATCAGGGCCAATAAAGATAGAAACAAAGTGCAAATTTCTTCCACAAAACTCAGATATTTTGAGAGTAATTTCAGACATTTTTTAGAAATGTTCAACTTTTAAAACTTTTCATTTTTCTTTTTCTTTCCTGGAAGATTTTTGAACTTATTGCCAAATTTTCAGATTTTTTTTCTAGCAGATTTTCAACTTTTCAAACTTAAAAATTTCAGAGGTTTATCTAGAAAATTTCTGAGACTAATCTCAACATTTCTGTTTTTTTCTTGTAAGTTTTTCTACTTTGGGATCTCAGAAGTGTTCTTGTGTTTTTACAACATTGTTGAAATTATTTGTTCCAAGCAAATACTGTACTTTTCAAAATCTGAAATTTCAATGGTTTTTCTTGAAAATTTCTAAAATTAATCACAAAATATTCACATTTTTTTCTTGCTAATATTTCACTTTTTGAGCTCAGAAGTTTTAATGTTTCTTCTAGAAAATTTCTGAGCTTATTCTCAACATTTCTGAGGTTTTTTAGGTAAATTTGGCATGAGATTCCTCATTCTCCTGTTTCATCTGAAGTGTCCAGAGGAAACGTTCAGCCCAGAATCTGTGGCCGGTGCAGGGAGGAGGTGAACTGTTTGCGGTGACGTTTGGGTTCAGACCTGGGACGGCGTATTCGGAGTTGACGGTGCGGCTGGTGGAGAAGGAGACGGTGGGCGTGTTGTTCTGTTTGTCCTTCTGCCGGCGCCGGTAGAGCAGCAGCAGGGCCAGCAGCATCACCACCAGCAGGACCAGCACCACGATGCCGCCGATGGCTCCCCATGACTCCTTCTCCCCCGGGGGCAGAGGGACCATGACGCTGCCCACCCGCTCAGACGAGTCTGAAACACAGGAAGGACAGTTGGAGCAAGCGGAGCGGCTGCCCGTCTCGCTGCGGGTCGGAGCCGGACTCACTGTTCTGGCAGGCGGCGCCCCAGTAGCCGGGCCGGCACACACACTCCCCGGTTTTCCTCAGACACGTGTCGCTGTTGGGACAGTGGTCCGAGCAGGAGCGGTTGCAGTTTGGGCCCCACAGGCCCTCCGGACACGGATCGCTGCAGTGCGTCCCTGGAGGCAAATAATCGCACAGTTTCAAACCAGAAAACATAAAGCTGCTGTGTTCAGCGTTTACAAAAATAGATTTTCCCCATATTTGTTAAAACTGTCACCATGTCTGTCACTGTCACTGGAAACTGTCATTGGATGATAAATTTTCCCAGAAGTTATTTTGATAATCAATAATGTTGTTTTGGGACCATTGTCAAGTAATATAATGATTCAAAAACAAATTTTCAGAGATCAATAAACTTTATATTCTAATAAACATTTAACACCAGAATTGGAAAACATATTAAATATCCAAAATTTTAAAACAAGCAACAGAAACAACAAAGGAAATTAATGAATCTGGAAACCAAATTGTCTTTCAAAAAAAGAGCCAGTTGGGACAAACAAACACCATAAGATGTGGGCAGATGGCTGAATGTTATCTCATTAGATGAGAATAATCTAATAATTCAAAATGTCTCCCAATTTCAGTGTTAAATGATTATCCTGCTGTTGAAGTAGAAAAGAAAAAACAAAACAAAAAAGGAAATGTGCTGTTCCAGAAAACCGTTTATCCGCCGTCATCAGTGGCCATGCTAAACTAGCGTTAGCATCCATGGCAGGCTATGTTGGGGTGACAGGCAGGAGGGTGTGAGTATGAGAGTGATTGACAGCGCTAAGACCCTCCTCCTGGATCTGATTGGTTGTTTCTAATTAGCACAGGGAGAGATTTTTTTTTCAGATTGTTTGTTTTTCATTATTGTGTCACCACATAATGATAATTTTAACAAGTATGTTCACTTTTAATAAAAGGTACATACTTTCATCCATTCATTGACTTTCATCCATTCATTGTTCTTCAAATGTGAAGAGAAAAGGAGATGAATGCATGAAGGGGAAAAAGAAATTACATCCTGCCTTATTGTTCTACTTTATAAATTATCTGGTCATTACTGGGTTTTAGAGGCATTTAAAAATAATTTCAAGACTATTTATTTTTATAGGGGCTATAAAAAACAAAAGAACAACGTGTAAATGTCATTATTCTGCCAGGATGATTAAGAAAAACAACAACAAAAAACAGCAAAAGGAAAAATGTAAAACCTTAAAATCTGTGACATTTATACAGAAATTTGCACAAACACGCAAATATATAAATATTCCAACAAAATTTCTGAGTTTTTTTCCTTCCATATTTACAAACATTCTAGCTCATAAAAGAGTCTTTTCTACCAAATGTCTGATATTATCTGATTTGTTTTTTGGCAGAAATTTACTTCCTTTTCTCTGTCTCTCCGTGCCATTATCAAAATAATCAAAATAATCAATACACACTGAATATGCTGGTTAATGTTCGGTTCAAAGCACCAGGTGAGTTTTTAGCTGTTTTATGGAAGTTTGTTCCAGATTTGTGGTGGATAGAAGCTGAATGCTGCTTTTCCAATATGAAGGAATTATTGACTTAAAACTGTTTTTAGAGACTAGAATCTAGAGTCTAGTTTTTTTTGCAATGTGCTCCTTTAATTCAGCCATATTGTCAAATCCGACTGGGCTGGTTAAAACCTGTGGCTCTGTCCGTCCTCTTGGACCCGTCCTGCACGGCCAGCGCCAACCTGTCGTCACTTACCCGTCCAACCTGGCAGACAGTGGCACTCCCCGCTGGTCGCCTGGCAACCGCTGCCATGGATACAGTCGCATCTCTTCAGGCAGCCCGGCCCGAACGAGCCCATCTGCATGTGGAACGAGAGCCAGCGGGCAGAGAGTCATCAGGGGATTCTCTCCGCTGCGGGTCAGACAGAGTGCTGCGCTGCGCCGGGTCAGCCGGGTCAGCCGGGCCAGGCGGGCCAGGTGGGCTGGGCCGGGCCGGGCCGGGCCGGGCGCGCAGCCTGTCGGCCCGCTGACAGCAGGAATGCAGCGCGTCCAAAACCCAGATTAATGCAAACAGAAACCAGAGTGAACATGTCCTGTAACGTCTCTGTGATCGACGCTCTTTAAAAACATCAGCAAACCAAACTCTGGCTGACATTAGCCTGACATTTCTCTTCCTTTTAGTGAATTGATTTGTTGGGACATAAGCCGTGGATACAGTCCAGAGAGGTCAGAGGTCAATTTGAACTTTTACTGAACCCATCGCATCTCGCCTAATTTCAGGGAAAACTGCAGTTTTTCCAACTGTTTAATGTTTTAAATGAACAAGAAATGTGGAAAAACTAGATCTAGATCACTATAAAGCAGTTCAATGATCAGATCTGCACCATAAAAAAGCTTAAATAAAGGAGAAGAATATTTCCTCAAAAAACTGTTTTAGATTAATATTAGAAAATTTCTAGGAAAAGTAGGAAAAATTTTGAGCTACAAAAGTTTTAAATTTGCTAGACAAAATCTGTGATATTCTGAGATTAATGTCAGGATTCTTTTCTTTTTTGAAATGTGAAAATTTTCTGAACTCATAAAGTTAAATCTTTTTGACTTTGGGAATATTTTTGGAATTGCTCAAACAAAATATTTTTGACACGAACTAAAAAATGTCTAGAAAATTTCTGACGTTGATCTAAACATTTCAGCAATCTTTTTAAACAGATTTCTGTGTTTTTTGTTCAAGAAAATGTCTTAGATTAATTTCAAAATTTATGACTTTTTTGGAGTAAATGTACTCCTTTTTTCTATGTACAGTCGCCTTAACATGCCAATTTCTATGTGGCCAGAAAAACCCACCTCATCCTAGTTCAAAAACTTTTTTTTTTCAAAAAACAAGAAATTGTTTTCCTTTAAACAATTTATATTTCCCTGCATTCTTCCTGAAGAATCTCTAATGATAACTTCATTATTCCACTCAGCTCTTGCATATTAAATTCTCGTTTTGGTGAAGAAATAAAGGCCTTACACCACACGGCTGGTCACACAGCGCCCCCTGCCATCCAGCCGAGCATTTGCACGACCCGTCTGCCGGGTCACATTTGGCCCCGTTGGTGCAGCGACAGGTGGCGTTGCACCCAGGGCCCCAGGTGCCGTCAGCGCAGGGGACGGAGCAGTCTGGCCCCTTCCAGCCTGCAGGCGCAGCAGGAAGGGTTAAAAATGGCAGCGCGGACGTTTCTGGGCCGTTTCATGTTTCCTGACTGTTTCTTACCCTCTTTGCAGAAGCACGTGCCGTCAACCGGTGAGCAGTCGATGAAGTTTTCGCAGGAGCATTCCAGGGAGCAGTTCTTCCCGTAGGTGCCGCTTTTACAGGGAGTCTCGCAGTGAAGGCCCTGAAGATGAAAAATATAAAATAAAAATAAGTGCCAGAAATAAAATGAAAGATTAGAAATGGATTTAAAATAAGGCGCTATGTGAATCACCGTGAATCCGGGGGAGCAGTGGCATCGTCCCGTCGCGCCGTCGCACACGCCTCCGTTCACACACAGACACGGCTCCAGGCAGCCGTCGCCGTAGAAACCGTGAGGACACGTCTCGTTGCAGAACAGACCCGCCCAGCCCGGTTGGCACGTGCATTCGCCTTTCATGGGGTGGCAGCTGCAGAGGGACAAAAAACGTTTCCTTCAATCACTGCAGGAGGTCAAAGGTCTCTGCTGGACGCCGCTTGACCCACTGAAACAAATCAATTCATTTTTAACAATTGAGATGTCAAAACATGAAGGGCAGAAACCTTCCTACCATCTGAAGACATGGCAAGAAAGAGATTAATCATTTGGAAATCGTTTAAAATGCTGCAGCTGCAGAAAAACAAACATCTGGTTTTCTTTTGTTGTTTTTACTAGTTATAAGCTCAATATCATAAACACTTGTGTCTTAGTGGCGTCTGTTCAGTGAACAATCGCCTTCTTCAAATCTAAGAAGATCCGTGTCAAATGTTTGTGCAGCAAAAAGCTTCATTTGTGTTGTTATCATTTTAAAGATAGTGATAAAGATCATTTCCAGAGGTTATCAGAGGCCATCATTAATATTTTCAAAGCAAAAGCAGCACAAACAAAACAAACAAAACAAATGTAACACAAACGTTTGCTGAGTCAATTGACCAAATTTGTCTGGTTTGAAGAAGGTCCAGGTGACCTTTCATGACCTCTGGAAACATTTATTAATTAATGACAGCGGCACAAACAAAGAAAACAAGAACTTGACTCAGGTTGAAAGGTCAACCTGCTGAACATGGCGACCATGGCTGACGTTCCCACCTCAGAGTGTGTTTCCCCTCACAGAGACACTTGTGTTCGCAGTGCATGCCGTAGTTCCCAGGTCCACACATCCGGTTCCTGCACTGCGTCCCGCTGAATCCGGGCTCACAGAAACAGCTGCCGTCGATGTTGAAGCAGCGAGCGCCGTTTGCACAGTTGCACACACCTTTACAGTCCTGGCCATAGGTGCCTGCGGTGCACTCCTCGTTACACCTGAAAGACCAAACACATGGATCCTGCTGATCTCCAGAAAAAACAAGCTGAAGGTTTAGTTCTGCATGCACAATCTGTTGGTCATTTCTGAGTTTGATAAGGTGAAAATTTGGACATTTCTGAGTTTGGTAAATAGAAAATTTGCTAGAAACAAGTCAGAAATATTGAGATTAATCTCAGAAATAAAAAAATTGAAAAATTATGTGTTCCAGATATCCAAAAAATTGTTAGAAAGAAATTCTGAAATTTTGAGATTAATCCAGGGAATTTTCTACAAAAAACTTGGACATTTCTGAGCTTAATAAGTCAAAAATTTGTAAGAAAAAAAACTCTGAAATTTTTTAATTAATATAAGAAATTTTCTAGAAAAAAAGTAAAACATTTCAGTGTTCCAATTGTCCCAAAAAATTGCTAGAAAGAAATTTTGAGAATAATCCATTAAATTTTCAATAAAATAACTTGTAAATTTCTGAGTTTACAAACGTCAAGAAATTTTAACTTTCGAAACTCAGAAAATTTCTAAAAGTTGAAAATGTACAACTTTCAAAACTAAATGCTGCCTGGTCAAACCTAAATTAAGCCAAATATCATTCAGTGTCTTAAAAGCAGTGATTTTAAAAAAGGTATTTTTGAACAAACCTGTGATTATGCCCTTATTTTACAAGTCTGCTAAAATTGTGCTCTTAATCCATAGTAATAAATCAGAGTCAGACATGCTCTGTGCTTCTTAACCTTGTTTTTTACTCTGTAGTTCTGTGGAAACGTCTAAATGTAAAGCTGTGAATCATCTGTATGTGGCGCAATCTGAGCTAGAGGGATTATATGGAGGTTAAATAAAAAAGGACATGAGAATAGAGCCTTGAGGGATCCCTGGTGTGACTGAAATGCCAAGATGTCTGTAGCTTCGTTCACTATCATCTAGAAACGTCCCAGACGTTTCTCCAAACCCACCTGTTGCCAGTGAAACCCTCTCTACACTGGCAGCGTCCAGTTAAAGGGTCACATTTAGCGCCGTTGTGGCAAACACACTCCTCAGAGCAGTTTTTCCCAAACCTTCCCTCTGGACATTGTTCCGTGCAGATCGCACCCTGCCAAACAATACTGGATATTAGATCCAAGCTGCTGTTCCAGGACACAATCCAGACCTTTTATCTACACAATCTGGATTATCGATCACAGCGGGACGATGGGATCGTACCGTCCAGCCAGCCAGACAGGCGCAGACCCCGTTGCCCTTGCAGCGGCCCTCGTTCTGGCAGGGGCATCTCGGCTGGCATGAGCCTTTACACGTCTTCGCACAGCTGCAGCGACAAAGAGACGGAGACAGACAGTCAATGCATCATCTGACTGAAGGTTGGGGACATTCCTGAGGAACAAAGTCACTGTTTGTGTCTTGTCTTTTAAATTGATTCTCTGAATCAATGTCAATTAGGAGAGAGAAAACTTTGCTGAATTTCTGCTAATGTAGGAAAAACACAATTTCAAATTGTGGTGTTTCAATTAAATAAGGGGATTAAAATCACACGTGAATAAGTATTTTCACACAATAAATCACTGAAGAAAACATGCATCATCCTCCTACCACTTCCTGTCATCATCTTGTTCACCAGTAGTAACATCCGGTTGTTGATTGTATGACTGGTGTGATCCTAAAAAATGTTTAATTACAGTTTTGTGAAGAACACAAATTTTGACGCAGAAAAAAACCCACCTCATCCTAGAGCAAAGAATGTTATATATATTTTTTAATTGGCCTATTTCCATTAAGCAGATTTATTTCCGTAATTTCAATTATCATAATTGAATTCATCAGCTACATGAGCTGCGCATAGAATTGCACAAACTACAATTCCAAAAATGCATTAGCGGAAAGAATCACCACAATAAACAAACAAACAAACTTGTTTGTAGATCTAAAAGTTTTGACTGTAGCATGAAGTGGTTTTTCAGTCGCATCAAAACTGATTCATTTCGCATAACTGCAATGAAAACACTTTTTTCGTATCAAACGAGTCATATGATCAACAACCGGATGTTGCCTGCAATGCAAACCATGAAGAAGAAGATGGCAGGAAGTAGTTGGACGGTCATGGTGCTGCATGTTTAATGATTTTTTTTGCCTGGATAAAGTTATTCACGTGTGATTTTTATGTCTTTACTTATTTAATGTAAATACTGCAATTGCTAAATTGTGTTTTTTCGACATTAGCGAAATATTGACTAAGATTTTTGAACATGTGTAACGGAAACGCTGCTTCTGTTGACGCTTTCTGTGCATGTTTCCTGTCACATCAGCCCGTTTAAGGCCGTTTGGATGAAACTTTGTGAAAATGGACACTTTTCAAATATCCGTAACTCACTACAGGGCTGTGTCTCATCCTCCCTGTTGCCAAGTTTCTGCTTTTTCCTCCCTGGAAGTGAGAGGTGCTGAGGTTTGAAGCTGGCAGGATGATGACTCTCTGTAAATGCGTTGTGGGGAAGAGTTTTGTTTACTTGTCTTCTGGGGCGGCTAAAAACTGGGCGTAACGGATGAGTCATGCAGCAGGGATCAGGCCATCAGGGTGTCTTTCCATCTTCAAATTAAGTTGAAGAAACGAATAACAGCCCCTCATTAAAGCCAATAAAGATCCACGTCCGACTTACCTAGAGGGAAAATTAAGATAATGAAGCGATCTGTAATGAAGCTGGAGTAAAGCGTCTCCCTGGAGAAATACTTGGAGTGCTTTAAAGATTCCTCATACCAAATCAGGAAGTAGACTGTATTCATTTTAGCTCTGAAAATGGAAATGTTAAGATTTCTCGCCTAAAGTCTGAACCTTAAGCGCAGACAGTTGATCTCCACCTGAAAAAACATCCACAAATCCAACCTGAGCGGCTCCACAGCTGTAAATAAGAGAAGGGGTTTGATGTGAGGCTACAAAGTGCAGAGCCTTGATTTAAAGTCTTAAAAACAGATTATACCCAGTTTGGCAGTTTTTACATTTCTTCACATTTACTTGAGTAATTCTTTGAAAAAAAATGAAGCTTTTTGGAGTATTTTTTTACTACTATGTAAACCTTTATGTAGTTTACCACCACTTACTACAACCTCTTAATTTGCTACTTTTATGCTTCAGTACGTTGAAAAATGTCATTCAAATGCACAAAAACATAAACTTTCCATACAGTTATTGTGCAGCCAAACAAAAAGCTGAGAGAGAAAAACTAAATGCACCTGACAGTGACCTTTAGGAAACTCTTCAGCTTCATGTTACCTGGTTGCTATGGAAACCTGGTGACCCCCAACACCAAGTCGGTTTAAAACAGCGACTTGGTGTTTTTAAACCATTTTAAAGTTTAAAATTGAGATTTTAAGCTTTAAAATCTCAATTTTAAAGTTTACTTAAAATTGAAATTAATGTGCAAATAAGAAGAATGAATCTATTTCAGTGACATTTGTTTACCAGAATTGTTAGGGGAACAAAAACATTTATGGGACTTGGTATTTTATTGAAATACATTTTGAGCCCTCGAAATATTACATTATTTTCATAAGTGGTGGAAGACAAACTGTGAAATAAGATTATTTTAGTGCATTTTATTTATTATTTCTGTTTTGTGACAGTGTATCAGGGCCAACATAGTTAGGAAGAAAAAGAGGACAAAAACAGAAACTCTTTAGATTCATTTCTGAAATTTCTTGAAAAAATTTGGAAATTTTTCAGTTTGAAAAGTCAAAACCTTGGGAGAAAAAACTGAAATGTTGAGATTAATCTGATAAACCTGTAACTTTCTGTCTTTGGGGCCTTTTTCTGTTTTTACAGATGTTTAGAAAAATACGTCTGAACTACAAAATTTAAATTTTCTGTCTTTAATTTGACTTTGCTGTTAAAGTTTCGGTATTTCCTTTAACGTGGGACTGTGGTGCTTTTCCACACAATCATCCATTGTTTCACATCAAACCCGGTCCTAGTTGAAATCCCACAGATGTTTAGAAAACGCCGCAGCTTTATGTTACGTGGTTGCTATGGAAACTTGGTGACGCCAAGACGTTCTTGTTGCAAACTAAAATGCTAACCACTGCCCCACCCTGCAGCCCAAACCTCAGCATAAAAGCTTTTATTCCGGCTTTCTGATGAACTCTGAAGGGTCTCGGATGGAGTTTCATTCTCCGATGGTTCAAAAGTTGAATAATCCCTTCAGCTTGTTAAAAAAGGCATTTTGACATTTTTCTGACTGATGCACAGAAATTTGTGTCTCTAAGTTTGTTGTTAACGTGAAGCTGTGAGCTCTACAGTGAAGGCCTCCAAACAGACAATACTGCAAAATATGTAAAGTAAAATTTAAATGTAACATTTTCTCAGTGTTATTCACTGTTGTGGTTTTAGTTGGCAATGAGTTCTGCTGTGAATATACAAGCAGACACATTCTCCAGCACAGTGGAATATTTTGCAGCAGCAGAGCCGCTGCACGGTTCCTTCGGCCTTTTCGTTATCTGAAACTTTTCCATTTCCAGCTTCAAGATCAAACCAACTTGATAAATTTCACTGGCAGCCAATCAGAAAATGAAAATGGCAAAAACATTTTCTTGAATTCCTCCTGTGACACAATAAACACTTTTTCTACACTGTAGAATCAGTGTAGAAAAAGCTGGACATTAGTCTAGTTTCTTGTGCAAATATCTTACTACACTCGAAATAAGGCTAGACTAACTTACATGTGTCTTTTTAGCTAGATATATGAGCTTGTTTTAAGTAAATATTTCCATAATATTGATGAAAAAGTTCTAGTTCCATCGGCAGATAAATTTATTATAAGACAATTTCCTCACGTTATTTGTGAAATAGTTTGTTTAGTCTTTTAACTTAGTCTGCGTTCACACTGCAGCCTGAACTGACCCAATTCCGATGTTTCTGATGTAATGCGACCTGTATCCGATCTTTTCATGACAGTGTGAACAGCTCAGGTTGGATTCTTTTAGAATGTGACCCATATCGATACGTATCTGATTCAAATACGATCTAACGTCCAGGTCTCATTCATCCGAACTAAACTTCACTGTTTCACTGTTGTTGATTAAGTTGTTAATATGTTGCTCCGGCGGACAACAACTTCAAATATATAGCTAAGCTCCACCGTTAGCCTCCATGTTTACTTCCTCAAACACTGAGCTCTTCTTCTTTTATGGCCGTTGGCAGAACACTGAGAACGCTGACGCTGTTGCGCCCTCTACTGCGCATGCAGGACACTTTCAGGTCGTTTGCCCGTTCAGACTGCAGAACACATACAGGTCGCATTTATTGGCAGTGTGAACGGCCGGCAAAAAAATCGGAATTGCCAAAAAATCGGAGTTGGGTCACTTCAGGCTGCAGTGTGAACACACCCTTAGATTCCATTTTTTTTTAAAACTGCTTTAGAGCATTAAAGTGACAAATTTGTCAAAAAACCAATTTTTCCATCTCTCCGTTTCCTCGTGTTGCTGAACTTACAAAGTCCCAGTGAATCCCTTCTGGCAGCTGCATTCTCCTGTTGCTTTGTTGCAGGATCCTCCGTTGCCACACTTGCACCTCTGCTGGCAGCCCTTCCCAAAGGTCCCGGCCGGACAGGAATCCTCGCAGAGGCGTCCGATGAACCCCGGCGGACACTGGCAGACGCCCCTGACCGGGTCGCACAGCGCGCCGTTCTCACACTTACACTCCTTCTGGCAGTCTGAACCCCAGTGTCTGTCATCGCAGGCTGAAGGACACAAACACAGCAGTAAGTACGACGCTGCAGCTTCCCCACCAACAGTTTGGTTACGGAGTTAATGCAAACAGATGTACAGTTATACAGCCACACATCTTTGAGAAGCATTAGTAGAGCCTCCTGCACAACCAGAATGAATGCAGTACGTGTTTTGGTACGGTTGCACCGAATGCAGTTTTCTGGCTGATTGCTGATCTTTAAAAAGTCTGACCTCCAGTTTTGGCCAGTGAAAACTGTTTTGTCTGAAATGTCGCTAAATGTAGGTAGAAAGTCTCTGAGTTGGCAACAGTGAGGTGACTATTAAGTTCAAATGCATGACCTGGTCTGTCAGTCAAACATCTCTCACTGCAGAGCAGAAGAGGACAGTGGCTGATTTTTAGATCTTATGTTGCTCAGGGACATAAGATCTGGAAATAAGATCGGCTTCACTTGTAAGCATCGGCCAATCACCGATCCCAAAAAAGGAAGGAGATTGTTGCTGATTGATCAATACACCCCTAGTTTCTGACTGGTAAGTCAACAGCCAAAACACTTGTGTTTTCCAGCAGTCATTGTACAGCGCAAGCAATAATTAAACCAGACATGCTGGAGCTCAGCTGGGATTGCTAGGTAACTGGGAGGACTTTACTGTAGTTATTACCTGCTGTAGTAACTCAGAGCTGCTCATTTTCCAGACACCAAAAAACTTGAATTTATAGCCAAAAACCAATCATTTCATGGGTTGTTTTTAGATCCGTATAAATCTAAATGGAAGCATAAAGGTGGGCAAAATGTAAATTTTGCATAATAAATCCCTTTAAAGCTGAAGTATGTAACTTTATGCTGTAGCACATTTATCAGCGAATACTTCAGGATGATTGACAGCGCTAAAACCCTCCTATTGGCTCTGATTGGCTGATTTTGGAGGAAATCGATCTTTTCACAGATTATCTGTCTCATGACAAACTGTCACAACATGGTGAGAGTTTTAACAAATATCTATAAAACATATTCTTCATAAAAGTTACATACTGCAGCTTTAGTTGTTTCCTAAGCCCTTTGTTGTTTTCCCATGTTGAAATCTAACAACTTGAAGATCTGTGTTATCTTTGCATCTTTCCTGCAGGGATTTCTTGGTCATTTGAATGTTTTTTTTTTTAATTCTTCTCAGTCACAGTCTGTCTCGCCCTGCCGGAGTTTACGACCTCATGTCAGACAAGCATCAGATTCGTTTCGGAAAAGCGGTGACGGACTTGGCGTCTGCTGCTCTTGTAGCAGAAACAGGAGGATTAGAGTCTCTGCGGTGTCAGATTACCGACTGAAACACACGAGGGTTTCAGTAAAGACGAGCTCCTGGCGGAGACTATCACAGATCGGCTCTGGAGGAGTTTGCTTCCTTGCAGAGTTTCACACAAGTTTTGGATTTCAGCTCATGATGAAAAGTCCTCAGATTGGTCAGAGCTGCATTCTTCAGATTTCTGCTCAGTTACTTCAACTGCGTTGCGTTTTCACTGAGAACACATGATCTCCAGTAACGCTGACGAAACTCATGGAGAGGGACAAGAACGATTCCACAGATTTCAAGCTGAACAATCCTCCGTTTGGGAGCAACAGTCAGTCTGAGCTGCAGGTCATTCGTGTTTTCATCACATCTTGTCGTCTGCAGCTGCACTGTAAAAACACAAAATCTTACCAAGAACTTTTGGTCTAGTTTCTTGTGCACTTGAAAAAAGACAAAAGTAGCTCGCAAGTAGTTTTTCAAAAAGATGCAGGAGGTTGTTTAAGTAAATATTTCCCTGATATTGACAAAATGTTCTAGTTCCATTGGCAGATTATTTCACTCATAACACAGAAAAATGTTTTTGTTACTTTGGGGCTGAGTCACATCAAATCATTCAAGACAATACCATTAAAAACATGGGTGATAAAATAAACTGTCTTTTGGACCGTGATTTAAGAAAAACATGAGGGGGAAACACTTTTTAAACATCTTGTAATACTAATGTTAATCAAACCGTAATAATTTGTCTAAGTATTTTTATTTCCATGTGTTAGCTTATTTCTATTTATCTATTTTGCATTTTCTTTGACACATTTAACATATTGTGGGATTTTGTATATATTTATAAACGAATATTTTTTTTAAATTATGAAAAGTAAAAAATATAGAGTTCTGTAAAAAATGAAGAGTCCACAGAACTGGACCTGGTTGAAAACTTGATGGTTTTTCCATCAAATAGGGATTTCGGAGTTAAAACATTAATGTTGTTCTTTCTAAATGAATATCAACTTGATTTCTTTGCATTATTTCAGGTATGAAAGCGCCGCATCCTTTTCTGCAAATTAATAAAACACTTTTGCTTGGAATTTCTAAGACATGTCAGTAGTTTATAGAATAACAGAACAATGTTAATTTTACTCAAACATATTAATATTGTAAAGAGTAAAATCAGATAAACTAATAATTTTAAGAGGTCTCTTCCTTATTCCAGATCTGTATATATATAAAAATCGACACCCCCACGAAAAAGAAATAAAATGCTGAAAATGTGGAATATCATCTGTGATCATTATTGAGGTGATGTAATTTTTGGGACAATGTCCCAAACTCCTAGTTACAAGTGAAATAATCTGCCTGTGGACCTAGTACTTGCTCCTTAACGTACATATTTTCTAAAAAGTTACCCAAGTAAATACAAGTACATGCAACTAGTTACTACCCAACTCTGCTAAGCTAAAACAAGAAGTTTGTTCTGATTTAACTTCAGTATCTTATGTAAACATCTGATTTGGACCATGACGTTAAAAACCCAATAATCTCGGCTGGCGATCCGACGGAGTGCAGGATGGAACCAAATTAGGCCTGAAGCGAACCCCCACCATGGCTGCGGTGTTTACAGCAGGAGGCGGCGGCGACTCGCTGCCTCCTGCTGTTTATGAAGAATCGCAGCTTCTCCGGGTCTCTGTGTGGGCAGAGCAGCAGGTTGAGTGATGAGGGTCTCAGCTGGAGCAGGTTATGTTTATACAGACGTTCTCCAGATCACTGAGCGACTCGCTGGAGGCTCTGCAGGCCCGAGAACCAGCGCGGGAAAAAACGGACCGGAACCGAACACCCAGCTACAGCCACAGGTTTATTAATAGCAGACATGTTGAATTAATTTTGGGATTTTTATGGATTTATTTGAGCTGTTCTTTTTCCAGAGTTAGTATTATTGCTACATAAAACTGGTCCAACTCTAATCCACATTGTGTCACATTCATATATAATATAGTCTTAAATATTTACATATGAACCCCTTGCATGTTAAGCTGGAGGTCAAAAAGATGAATCTTTTACATGCTGTCCAAAGCCGCTGCGGTAGAAAAACTCCTCTAATCTGGAAATATAGGAATTATTAATTTAGTGCACTGAAAAATAACATGGAAAAACCGTTAGAGCAACTGAAAAAACTCTTTTGTTCTCGCTCACATTCAGCTCAACTGTTAAAAGCAAAGCTAATTTTTATGCTAACTTTGAAAACCCTTTAAACATGATGCAGAAGTCTACTCATATTTTTTACTTCAATATGAGGGAGGTTGCTTTTCATTTTAGTAAAGTCCAACTTAAGGTAAAGATGCCGATCCAAAGCAGGATTAGTATGAAAACTCAACCAGTTCATGGTGGCAGCATGTTAGCATCGCTATGCTATGTTGGGCCCAACTTGTTCTTATTCTTTACTTTTATACATCATTTTTTCTGGTTTGGACAATTATTTCCTCACAATCCCAGGGGAAGAGAAAAGAAGGTTTTCTAACCAGACCAATTTAAAGAGGAGTGGCAAAAGCAAAGGAGGTGGGTTAGCAGAGCTAGCCAATAGATGATGTCATCCAGGACGTGTTACTATGAAATATCGTCACTACTGTCTGAATCCTGAGCTGTTAATATGTCATTACGAGACTCTCATACAGCATCAGTCTTCAGTCAGAGGCCCTGTGTTTATTGGATTACTGACTGCTACTGGAGGACGTTAACAGCATCACCAACCGTAGTGAATCTCTGAAGATACTTGGATGACCTGACATTTAATTCCCCCTTGAGATAAATAAAGTACTTCTGAACAGAATTTGGGAGATTTTTAAGGATAATCCAAAGCAGAATTTGCATAAAAACTCACGTGAATTCCCTCTGACACAATTAATAAATAATTATACCCTCAGGGTTTTATCTTAAATGGTTTGCTCTCGACTATGAGCTCCATAAACGATCCTCAGCGCTGGTTTGGTGAGCGACGCGACACTTCCAAGCTTTACACCATCTCTCCGTTTCCAAAACGCGTTTTATTGCTCGTAAAGCAGAGCACACTGTGGCTACGTCTTAAATCTCCACCACGTATGAAAACATCGGGACCCTCTCCTCTTTCCCGCAGCCAGAGAAGTCAAACACGCAGGCAAACAGGAAGCATCGGCTCATATTCGGCCGAAAGCGTCACAGAAGAGCTGAGGAGAAAACAGAGACGGAGAAGCAGAACGACAACTTAAGTGAGGGTTTGGAAGGCAGAGTAAGAGGAGAAGGAGAGTGGGGTCACATTTTCCATTTCCCTCCCCATCCTGCACACACACTGCAGCTAATTTGAGAGTTTTGCAAAATAATGGGAGGGGGGGGGGGAGAAAAACCAGAGGAAAGAGAAACACAGTGTACTATTGACCCAGCTGACTGAGGAGAAAAGGTAGTGGAAAACTTCATTTCCAGAAGGGAAACATCATCCGCTGGAAAACGTGGCTGTGGGTCAGAGCTAAGCGTTATATAACTGCTCAACATTCAGCCTTATCTTCACGTTTCACCTCTACAATACCCCAAAAACTGGCCTATTTTTACAGTTTATTCTGAGCAGAGGAGGTAATTAAAGAGAGTTTCGTAACTTGAACGGTTTCCTGAAGTGGTGATTCCTGGCCTGGCGTCAGGCTCCCCTGATGGACGCAGAAACCTCCACTTGGCTCATGATCACTTCCTCTTGTTTACGTTGGTTTTACCTGTGGCTGAGTTTCCATTACAAATTTGTCATTTGTTACCATTGATCATATAATCGTACCGTTTGACATTTCAAAACTAAATTTGCTGAATGGAGACAAACCAATTTTGACAAAATCTCATTTGTCGATAAAAAGTTTTGGTGAAAGGATGAGGTGGATGAGGTTCTTTGGCCCCATCCAATTGGGTTCATTTTTCTAAACTGCAATGGAAACACGTTTTTGCACAATTTCATGTGATCCACAACCGGATGTTACTACTGCCAGAAACCACAAAGAAGACGACAGGAAGTTGTCTTCTTTGTGAGCAGCATGTTTTTTTAAAGACTTTTCATGTGAACAAAACTTATTCATGTCTGATTTTAGTTGAGTTTCTACTTAGTGGAAATGCTGCAACTGCAAAATGGTGTTTTTTTATGTTAGCGAAATAGTAGAAGTTTTTTTAACAAAACTTTTTAGGAGGATTAAATTTCCAAAGATTTGCTAGGAAAAAAACGTGGAAATTTCTTGTTGGAAATTTTTTACATTTTTTATGATTTTTATTTCATTAATTTTGAAAATGAAACTACAACAATTTTTCCAAATATTTCCAAGATTTATCTCAATATTTCAGAATTTTTTCTAGCAAATTTTTATAGTTTCCCACTTATGATTTTATAGAAAATTTCTGAAGTTAATCTAAAGTTTTCTGAGTTTTTTGGCAGAAATTTACTTTTTTCTAGTAAACTGTCATAAATTTTCGTTTCCATTAAGTAGATTTGTTTCCTAATTGTCAAATTACAGAGCTGTATGTCCAATGAAAAAGCATCTTGTGAAAAAAGTTTTTTGCAGAGAAAAAGCTTAAAAATGAGCCTCACAGCTGGAGCAGTCGTCGCCTCGCCATCCTTTCTCACACTGGCAGCGGTTGGGAGCGACGCAGCGGCCGTGGACACACTCCTTACTGCAGTGAGCTGTTAGTCAGAAAGAGACACATCAGTAATTAAATGTGTTTCATTTTTAAAGCATCAAAGAGCAATATAAATGAAATGTATTTCTAATTCAGCATGAGGCGTTTCAAAAGCTGCACGGAGACAGATTACTATAAAATGAAGACGCAGCGGCTCCTTCAGGCTTTAATCTTTACAATAATAGATAATAGAATAAAAATATATGTTATTATTCCTCAGTGGGAAATTCAGGCGTAGTAAAGTTACAGATGATATGGAAGAAAAATACATTTTACCCTTTAGTCCACCTAAACAAAACTGTCAGTTGCTAATATTACTTTATCTTTAAAACAAAAGACAATATATAATGTTTTATAGTGAATTTGTTGTTTTTGAAATGAAGAAAAATGTTAAGACTTTTGTGAAAAGAGGATGGATTTCTTTTATGGGAAAATTACAGATTAAAATGTCAATCTGCTGTGGAAAAATGTAGCAATTATTCCATCCTAAAAAATAAAAAGTGATTTAAAAATGCATTGTTGTTGGTTCTTTGTTTTGGGCCTCATTTGTTTTGGGTCGGCATTTTGTTACTGTTTTTGTTCATTTCACTTGAAAATGTGAGTAAAGTCAAGCTGCTCAAATTCATTTTTAAAGGCTGTAACTCTGTTGACGTAAACATTTGTGTTGTAAATGTATTTTATGAATAAACTTGGACATTTTGTCTCGTTCTGAATCGTCTTGGTAAATAAAACAAATCTGTGCATCTAAAAGTTTCCCAGCAGCTGGAAGCGACATAAAGCTTCCTCACAAACGTTTCTTTTACAAACATTCAATTATGACCAGCAGATGATTATTCACCACAAATCTGTATTTGGTTTCTTGCATAACTGGTCAATAAACAACAATTTCACTGATTATTTTCTGTCTTTTTCCTTGCCAGCGTGTGGAAACGAGGCAGATCTCTGACGTGTCATCAGACCTAAGAGGTAAGTATGATTGCATGTAATTAGACGTGTTTGGAATAATTAAAAGTGCTGCTTTCTGGAGAAGATGACACGTTGCAAGCTGAAGATCAGGTCCTGCCTGGTTCCTCATTCAGAGCGTTTATGTTTGAGTCGGGTTGAAGCTGCAGCCCAGAATGTCTGCTCTTCCTCACAGCGTTTTCCACTGCGCAGCGGAGAAACACTGTTATTACCGTCCAGCTCCTCAAATCAGAGGCTTCCACACGGAGGTGGAACTTCAATGGTTTCACTGGTTTCCACAGGCCGATCTGACTGGTCTGTGGAAACATGGTGGTGGCAGCATCATGCTATGGAAGGACTGGACCAATAGCAGAAGCAGAGTTTAATGGTTTAGGGTTTTTCATTACAGTTTAGATTTATTTTATTGTGACTTTTTGTATAATCTTGGGAAAATGTTCGACTTTTCAAATTCAGAAATTCCAAAGTTTTTGTCAAGATTTCTGAGATAATTCTTAGCAAATTTATTGTAGTTTGTAGGCATACATTTCCTTGTTTTTCTAGAATATTTATGAGAATTAATCTCAACATTTTTGAGTATTTACTGGCAGATTTCTAACTTTTCAAACTCAGAAATTTTTCTCTGGAGAATTTCTGAGATCAATCTCACAATGAATTTTGTTTTAGCATAAATGTATTTTTTTCTATCTACAATGGCCCTGATACACTCTCATAAATTCATGTTTATGAGAGCTTGTTTGTTAGTTTTATCACAAGAAAACTAACTTTAAAAATAACTTTCAGTAGCATATAGGAACCTGTTGTGAGTCAATAATTTCTTAATATTACTTGTTCTATTGACACATTATTTATAACAAGACATTTTCCATAAGCGAATTAAAGCAAATAGCAATATAAATGTAAAATGTGCTAAAAATGTAATTATTATTTGTATTATTAGTTCTTAGACATATTCAAATTTATAAGTACAGTTGTACAACTTAAAATAAAAAGAAAACTTTGTCTTGTTATTTTAAATCATTATTATATTATCTGCTTATAATAATTACTATTATTTTATGTCATTCCAAATCATTGGGTTTTAGGATGCTTATTTACTCTTTTGATTTTTTTTCCCAATCTCTAAAGCAAATGTTCCCAAACTGTGGGGCGCACCCCATACGGGGGACGCCGTGCCATTGCAAGGGGGGCGCAGGAAGCCATCTGGATGAATAAAAACAACCTGAACGCTGTATGCGCTGGGTTTTTACCTTAGAAGAGCCAACTCTCTGTTATTCCTTTGTCAATTTGATACAGTAGTGTCTTCCACATTTCCTATATCTGTGTCCTCTGTCACTTGTAAAACTATTTCATCTGTTGTTAACATGTGGTAACCTGTTTTTCCGAGCCGCCTTCAAATGCAACACGAGGCTTGCGCTGAGTTTACACCTGTGCAGCAGTGATGGAGACCAGCTGCTGCTGTAGAGCTACAGGTGTGTTAGAATCATGGCAGCAAATCAGCAAAACGCAGAGAACGTTTCACAGTTTTTCCCCCAAACTAACCGACTGAGTTGAGTAAAGCTGGATGAAGGAAATGTTAGCTAAAAGATAACTAGCTAATATCAATACAGCAAACTTAAGCTTGTTAACAGGTAACCAGTAGGCTACTGATGTTGTTGCCTATGATAAGCTGCGTACATTCATTTTACCCCCATAAAAGTCGATCCCCCTCTTCACATGTTGTTCAACTAGACAGCTAATTGTAATCCATGGAAATCACTGGGGGGCCCAGGAGAAAAAGTTTGGGAACCACTGCTCTAAAGAATCTTCTGCCAGAGCTAATCTGTAGAAAACTTGTATAAAAAAATGACTGTGTGGGAGTTGTGCCCCATTTGCCCCCCTTTTGGCTACGCCCCTGGAAGAAAAGCTCTCTGCTTTGAAAAAGTCCTGAATCAAAACCTGAGCTTTGCAAGCGGTGAAGCTCCAGTCCTTAAACTCTCAAAGATGCTTAGCTGACAAAATCTGGGTGACTTACGTGTAAAGACAGCCAAACTCATTTGATATGTTTTAGTTTGAATTTTTGAAGCTTTGGTGAAAATCAAACCCATAATTTGGCTTATTTATGTCCCACAAACTGCGCCGGTTCACTGTGGCGGAAAAGAAAAGCAGCTTTCTATGAAAATGAGATGTTTCAGTGAAAAACCACAACAGCCATAAGCAGTTTGCTGTTGCAGCTAATTGCTGCAGTGTTGAGTGTTTTCCAACAGATTCATCGGCATCCAGACTTGAGTCACAGAATGATTCTCATCCATTAGCAGAGAAATCAAAAAAGCTGCTCTGATGACAAAGTGGAAAATATTCAGGGCTATTATTAGAACCCATTTGGGAATAAGTTCAGAAGGAGGGAATAATTTGTTCTTGTAGCCGATCACAGGACAGAGAGGAAAACAATCTGTTCTCTGCTGACATGAAAAATATTTACAACACTTAAAAAAACACTGAAGACCACTTTGTAGCTTGCATGGAAGTTAAAGTTTCTGCTTTTCAAAACTAACTAGTGACCTAATCTGACCTAATCTGTTTCATAAAGAGGAATTTATGCAAACACACACTGATCATTGCATCCAGGATTTTGCAATTGTTTTTGTGGTTATTTGCGATCGAAATCACAGATTTTTGGTGCTAATTTAGAAACATTTGCAAGGAATTTTGCTACATTTGTGCTTAAATGTGACTTTTTGTTACTCACTAAAACAAACAACAAGTTGAGATCAAGTTAGGCTGAGAAGTAGAAAGAAGAAATACCACAACCAGCTAATTTTGATGTAAAGCTAATCCTAATTGATTTAATGGCGTGAATTAAGGTTAAGCAACATGCTGGTGATAGCACACATGTTAGCATAGTGGCTAAAAGAAGCTAAAGTGAACATACTAAATGCACAGTGGCAGTAAACTCTAGCATGCTATTAACAGAATGAATGTCAGCATTAGCATTTTAGCTAGTGATAGCTTTTACAAGGTTTTCTTTCATACTGCATGGCTACCTTTAGCTTTTTAGATACTTTTAGCTTATAAACTGCTGTGGTCTTCTGCATGTATTATTTTCTATCATTTGTAATTAATTTTTTAGAAAAAAAGGTGAAAAAAATCCATTGAAATTGGATTTAGTTTTAAAAACTATGATTTTATTTTCAAACCACAATTCCCAGCTCTTAAGAAAAGGAGAGTTACTGTTAGCCAACATCTGACTGATAGCATTTACACTAATATTAGCTTTAAGATGTTTTTTTATACTGAAAGGAGTATGTTAGTGTAGGCCAACATACTAGTGATGGCCATCATGCTAATGTTAGCATATGAGCTAAAATGAGATCATGTTAGTTAATTTTGATACAAAAGCTAATCCTAACTGACTTAATAGCATGTTTTAAATTTATTCAACATGTTGCCTAACTTTAGCGTAAGTGGAAAACTCCATCTAAGGCTAAATGCTGGCATGAGACCAACAGACAAACAGGGAAAACAGAAAACAACTTTGAAGATAGAGTTCAAGAGGACGTGAAACCCGTTTTGAACTCTCAAGAAGGGTTTCTATTTACAGCATTTTAGCTAACATTTGTTTTTCAGCTAGTTTTGGCCTAAAAGCTAAAGTGAACAGACTAAATGCGAAGTGATTACTGGTCAACATGGCAGTGATAGCTAGCATGCTATTGAAAGAATTAATGTCAACATTAGCATTTTAGCTAATTTTAGCATTTACCTGTTTGTTTCACACTGCATTTTAGCTTTTTAGCTCATGAACTGCTGTGACATTACAGTTTGACAGAGTTCTGCACTGATCATTTTGTATCATTTGTAATTTGTTTATTGCAAGAAAAGAAACAAGGGGGAAAAATTAAAAACTGAAAACTGGTTTGTAGAAATCAGAGATTTTATGTTGAAGTTGTCGTTGGCGTTGCATGAAGAAGAGCAAAAGTTCCACTCACGAACACATCGGCCTCCGCTCTCATAGTAGCCTGGACAGCAGTTGTACCGCCTGCGGTGCTCGGTCTTCACCGCCTGCCTGTACGCCGTTTTATAGGTGATCCTGAAAGATTCCCACAGTCAGTCAGACAGGAAGCTGGGACATAAAGACCGACGGTCAGGGGTAGGAGGCCAGGCAGAACCTGTGACGGGAGCATCTGTAAGACGTCCGGGGGTCCGAGCACGGCTCCTCCGTCACATGGTCGTAGGGGTGAGAGTAGGACTCCTTCACAGAGGTGGTGTAGCTGAAAAGCAGAAAAACAAGCAGAAAATGTGATTAAAGAAGCAGTCGGGGTTAACTGAGGAGCTATGAGGCGGAAAAGTCTGTCATTTTATCCCCTGCTGCATCTTACAGGGAGCTAATAAATAATGCAGATGCAGTAATTTTTCCCAAAATGTACAAATTGGTGAACAGACTGCAGGTTCAGACGTTTATGTCCCAAAAGATTCACTGATGTCCTGATTCTGGTGATCCAGTTGTCACGCCTCAACCTCAACCGGAAAATATTCAGTTAAACTGGAAAATGAACCACATCTGCTGGTTAAATTAGGGGCAAAACGTCTGACACGATTCCCAGATGGGCGGCAACAAATGATTTTGATGATCCTCATTTGTGGCTTTAAAAGGAATAATTCAATAACCGTCCAGGATGGATTTTCAGAAAATGTTCCTCGAGCAATAAATCACATAAATCACGCCTGTAGGGTGTTTTATTTACACTCATCAGCCCATTAAAAGGTCATGAAGAAAAAGTTAACAATAATAAACCTGTCTCTAAATGAGAATATACATTTTTTTATTAAAGGAGGATTCCAAGACATTTTATGGAAAATATATATGGGACTAAAACAGAAATAAACTGTATAATGTCAGCATGAACGTGTTTTATTCTTGTGATTTTCACAAAAACATAGGGAAAAATGTAAAAATATCTATAAAATTAAATGTTTTGTGAATAATACTTGACCTTTTTTAAATTATGTTGTTCAACAACATATAAGGGCCATTATAGGACAAAAGGAAGCAAAAATAATTTCCAAAAATAATCCCAAAATTTTCTGATTAATCTCAGAAATTTCAGATTTTTTTTTCGTGTAAATTTGTTGCTCTGAAATTTTCTTCTTTTTCAAGAAAATGTCTTTCATTAAACTTAAAATTACGGCCGAAATTGATTTTCTAGGTGGAAAAATCCAATTTATTTCACCTGGAAAATCAATTTCTTCTGCCAAAATTTCCAAAAGTTGAACATTTGACAAAACATATCTTTTTGGAGAATTGAATTTTGAAATTTCCAGGCAGAAACTTTTAAATTTCTGAGTTCAAAACTTTTGACTTTGAAAACATTTGACTTTGATCTCATAGGTTTCTTAGTTTTTTTCTGAAAAAATTCTCAGATTAAGTTTTCTCAGATTTCTCAACTACTTTTTTTCTAGCAAATTTTCAACTTTTCAAGCTCAGAAATTTCCTCTTTTTTCCCCCACCCAAGAAAATTTCTGATATTGTCAATTTTTCAGTTTTTTCTTTCAAATCGCTGAGTTTTAATGTTTAAAAATGTCATTTTTTCTAGATTTCTATATATACATTGTCTATATTTTTTTAAATTCAGTTTCAAAAGTTCAACATTTTTGATTTTCAAACTCAGAAATGTCCTTGTTTCTTAAAAAATATCTGATGTTAAAGTTTTTTAGTGGAAATTTACTGTTCCTCTTTTTTTATCCACAACTTGGAAATTTCGGCATTTGAAAAGGTGAAAAACTTTTGACTTTCAACCTCAGAAATGTTCAAGTTTTTCTGTAAAATTTCAGTCTCAAAAGTCAAACAATTGTTAGAAAAAACAGAAATTCTTGGATTAATCTCAGAAACCTTCAAGAAAAAGAAGTTAAAATGTGAGCTCAGTGGAGGGAGCTGCTGATCCGAGGCCCTTTGAAGGTCAACGACTCGGAGTTCATTAAAGATAAATGATCCCAGTGGAAAGGTGCAGCTCAGTGTTGGTGACCAGCAGCAGCCGT
Organism: Micropoecilia bifurca; assembly: GCA_903067075.1. Taxonomy (NCBI): domain Eukaryota; kingdom Metazoa; phylum Chordata; class Actinopteri; order Cyprinodontiformes; family Poeciliidae; genus Micropoecilia; species Micropoecilia bifurca. The sequence continues at coordinate 90,268 of CAEGAF010159424.1, forward strand.
GCAGAGCTGCGTGTAAACATGGCGCTGCGTCGGGCCTCACCTCTCCCACAGGCTGCAGGCGTTGGGGTCTCTGGGGTCCAGGGAGCTGCTCAGGCCAATCAGGAAGCCAAGAAGCTGCAGGGCTGCAGAGGAGCTCAAAGCCTGCATGGTCCTGAGGGGCGAATGAAAGCAGAGACGCTCAGAAACGACTGCAAAACCGCTCAGCTCTGGACAGAACGAGGTGAAAAGAGGATTCATGGTTTTAACAGATCCTGCTGTATTTTCAGGCTGCAATACGAAACATCAGCTTCCCTCAGAGATCGACTTAAACAAAGATAATCCCTGGAAACTTTACAACTTTCAATAAGTTGGAGGAAACTTTCACTCAGCAGTGACCAGAGTTTGGTAGTAACAAGCTACGTTCACTCAGTTACATTTACTTGAGCAACTTATTGGAAAAGATGCATTTAATGCAAATTATCCTTCATTGAAAGGAGTTGAGACCAAAGAACCAGACTGAAGACTTTATGCATCCAGTTTTTGGTAGAGAAACAGAAAAAATCATACAGAGATTATAGAGTTGTTTTAATTTATTATGTGATTAATTAGCTTGTTGCTTATACATTAATAAAAAATGAAAATGTTTCTCGAGTTTCCAAAGTCAAACATTTTCGACTTTTGAAATTCCATAAATTTCCTTATTTAGAAAATTTCTGACAATCTCAAAAAATTACTCCAGCAATTTTTTAACTTTTGTAGCTCAGAAATGTCATTTTTTCTCTGAAGAAAAATTTTGAGATTAATCTGAAAATATTATAGTTTTTCTTTCAAATTTGAGACTTTCCTAGTTCAGAAGTTATTTCTAGGCCGTAGTATGAGCCGCTTACTGTCGGCCATATTGCCTGGCCCTACATTTACCTGAGCAGCAACATGTTGAAGTCGTGCTGATCGTCTGAGTAAAATGTTTGGGAACTCAGTGACTCAGAATGGAAAATATCCACAACTGCTGATCTGCAGTAACGCTTTTAATTCATCATGAGTAATGACTCTCTCCGTGTGATTAATGGAAAGGTTTATTGTACACTGGTTCTGTTTACCAACAATATAAAGCTTAGGCTGCCCTCCTGCCTATAAAGGAAGTTAATAAAAGTGGTGCAGAGGAGAGACGAGGAGCCAGAACCGAACGCTGCCCTCAAAACGTAAAGCTGAGGCTCAGCCGCCACAAGAAAGCAAGAAAGGGACCGGACTGCAGAAACGCGACTCCCAGCATCATTCTGACCCTCTGCAGCAGAGCGGAGGAGCCTCCGCGCTCCACCAACATCTGGATCTGATCAGGGAGCCAGCCAAGCACAGCAGCCCAGCGCAGGGACTCTGTCAGGCTCTCAGGGAGCAGCAGGGAGCGCAGCGTTCCCCGAAACATCACATTCTGTCATATCCAAACATATCCATCATATTTCACCATATTCCACCGTAATATTCCACATGTTCAATAATAATCCATGTGTTTCTGCCATATTCCATCATAATACACCATATTCCATCATCATATTCTGTCATATTCAAACATATCCATGATATTTGACCATATTCCATCATAATATTCCACCATATTCCATCATAATCCATTATATTCCATCACAATCCACCATATTCCATCATAATAGTCCACCATCTTCCATAATAATCCATTATATTCCACCATATTCCATCATAATCCACCATATTCTGTCATATCCAAACATATCCATCATGTTTGACCATATTCCATCATAATATTCCACTATGTCCCATAATAATCAATTTTATTCCACCATATTCCATCACAATCCGTCATATTCCGCTATATTCCATCATAATCCAACATAATCCACGATATTCCATCATAATATTCCACCATATTCCATCATAATCCAACATTTTCCGCCATATTCTATCATAATCCACCATATTCTATCATAATTCACCATATTCCATCATATTCTGTCATATCCAAACATATCCATCATGTTTGACCATATTCCATCATAATATTCCACTATGTCCCATAATAATCTATTTTATTCCACCATATTCCATTACAATCCGTCATATTCCGCCATATTCTATCATAATCCAACATAATCCACCATATTCCATCATAATATTCCACCATCTTCCATAATAATCCATTATATTCCACCATACTCCATCATTATGTTCCATCAATATATTTTTTTATTTACTTTGAGTTTAAATATTTTCTGCTATTTTCTGTATTTTGCTAAAGAAACCAAATGAATCATATCATAAATGCAACAATTTTAAAGCTGAAGTTAGTAACTTTTATCAAAAATATGTTTCTTTACATATTTGTTAAAACTTTCAACATGTTTACGAGATAATCTGTGAAAAGATCGATCATTAAACAATTCAATCTGTTTTTTTAAATTTTCACATTTGAAGCTGAAAATCTCCCATTTAGAAACATTTTGAAACGTATTTCATCCTTTTCCTAAATATATAAATGCTAGCAGATAACCGTCTGCACGTTGCCTGGCATGTTTCTGAACACATGCATGTTATCCAGATGGAAACGAAGCCCAGGCTGGTAGACATTAACTTCTAATTAGGTTCTTTCATGCTTGGATTGGGCCACGGAAAGACGTTGCTGCTCCTCAGCAGCTTCCAACACGATCCGATTCCACCGTAAAGCTCCACGGATACAGAACTACACCACCTGAACCGCATCCAGGAAGTCTGTGTTGCCATGGCAATCACCGTGAGACACTTCCTGATGTATCTGGGATGAAAAAACCCAAAAATGACCTGAAATTAATGACTCCAAATGTTTAGATGTGGAGATCTTATTGATGTTTGCACCATAAACAATCAATTTTATACAATATTTATGTTGTAGAAACTTAAAAAGTGTTTTACTATGATGTTACATCGTATGTTTTAGCTAATTAACTCTAGTTACTATCTGAATTGCATTAATAATGTGTTTAATCTGCAAAAAATTAAATGATAATTTTGAACAGCAGTGAAATGTAAAGAGCAAAGTATAAACGATGTTTAATATTCTCAAAAACAAATTGTAGTTTTTCCAGTATTTGGATGCCATATTACCATATTATGTCTATTACAATATTGTTCCGTTTGTAGTTTTAGAAAATAAATGTGATCATCCTCACATATTGATGCTATAAAAGTAATTCTGTTTGATAGTTTCCAAAGGTTTCTGTGAATTAAAATATTCATGTTTCCCATTTTAATGTGTGATTTTTATGTAAACTTTTTGGTTGTTTTTTACATATGAACATGAGAAGTAGAAAGAAAAGCCATCAGTTCACATGGCCTTTGACATGAAAAACATTTTTCTGCGTTTTGCTGGTTGCTGTGAAAGAAAACGCCGATAAACGGCCGTGTTTCTTCCACTTTCAGCCTGTCGTCCCGATATGATGGAGAGTCGCTTGTCGACGGGTCATTTTTTCCAAACTGCTCCAGGAATCGTCGTCGCAGCAGCTGGGAAAATGTTGGCGAAGCTTTCGGGAATAAACTCCATGATTCACTTCATAGCTTTTATAGACGCAGAAATATTTTAACACAAAGCCTCGATGTTTTCTGTAACCAAACCCACGACTTTTATTAAGCAACAACAAAAAGAACGAAGAACGAGTTAAAAATAGTTTGTGGTCTCAGATTTGTTTCCTGACGTTTTCTGCTTGTTTTGTAGCCGATTTTATCTCTTCTTCTCACTTCAACACTTTTGATTGTTGAACTAAACTTTTCTTTAATTTCCCTCCTGAACATTAATGTAGATGAATCCCTCTGCCTCCTCTCTGACCTTTGACCTCCTGATAAGTAATGGCTCCAGTGTTTCCTGATAATTACCTCCAGTGCAGCTCGAACGCTTCCCTGCATTTCCTCCAGTTTTTGGTGAAGAAACGTTTAAACTAGCTGGATAACCAGAGGACGATTCCCGCGCTGCAGCTTACGTCTCGTTCATCACGTCTTTTGTTTGTGGGGAACATTTTCCTTCCCGCTTCATGTTTACATTTAGAGCAACTCTGCCTGGAAAAAGCATGGAAAATTTGCTGAAACCAGAGGAAAATTTGCCTGTGGCTTGATGAATAATTTATTTCTTTAATATTTGTAAAGTCTGCGGTTCAATTCCCAGCAGAGTCATGTTTGTTTATTTTCTAACGGCGTTAGACGGCGGAATCTCAGCGAATCAGGAACCGACTGTTATTGATTCATTCAGGTAACATATAAAACAAATAAAACAACATTTACATCTAGTTTTGTAATATTTTTCAATCTGTCATCTAATTCTGAATTACAACTTAATTCATGGTCTGAATACTTAATCCTTCATACTTAGGTAAACTCGTTAATACCAGTGGAAATAAAATCTTAATGTCAGATTTAACTGAACCACTTTATATCTAAACCCAAATGGAGAACCAGTTTAACAACTTAAGTTAAAACCAAGGAAACAAAATAACTTTAAAACATGGAATTCTGACATTTTAGATAAAATATCTGCTGCATTCTCAGTTTTAAACCTTTTTCACACAATTTTCCTGTTTTTTATGTTATGTCATTGTTGCACTTATTTTATTTATCTATACATTAATGCATTTGTTGTTTTTTACACAAAAAGCAGGAAGTTTGACATGTTATTCAGTTGTAAGGACGTTTTAACTAAAATATCTGCTGTCATTTGCAATTTCAAACCTTTTTGAATGTTTAAAATGTCCACCTTTTATTCATTCTGTTATCCAACTGCAGCACTAATGTGATGATTTCTACACACTGGATCCGTTTTTCAGTCTTTCTGCATGTAGTTTGCATCCATCCGACTTTCTGACAGCCAGTTTGTAATATAAAGTTGTGTGATTTTATTCAGTTATGTGGACATCTGAAGGTTTTCAGTCTCAGATGAAATGTGGTGATGAATCATGAGCAGATCGACTCGTGGTCCAGTGACTGTGATCCGGGTCTTCGGTTCTTTGTGGTTCTGACTCAACAGGAATGTTGTTCGTCACAAAACTCCGACCACAGGCGGCGTTCACTGATCCACCGCAGCGTCGCGCCTGTTTCCCATCAACCACTGGGCTCATCTGCTGAGGGTCAGGGAATTCATAACCAGCTGTCCAGCAACCAATCAATCAATCAATGAAGTTTATTTGTTAACACGTTGCAGCAACAAGGCAGTTCAAACTGATTTACATCATAAAAACGCAAGAAAATACAAAATAATCGAAAATTGAAGCGTTACATTTTGCCAGGATCGTCACACATCAGATTATTGATTAATGTTTCATCTATGATGTTTTTTAGTTTTCTGGACGTTTGCTCCAGATTTGTGGAGCATAGAAGCTGAATGCTGCTTCTCTTTGATTTTTGAAACTTTCTTGAAAATTTCTGAGATTAATTTCAAATTATAATTTTTTTCTAGCAAATTTTAAACTTTTCAAACTCTGAAATATCCAAGTTGCATTTTTTTTCTGAGAAAACCTTGGCAATTTAGTTTAAATATCTATCAGAGACAGATTGTATGTCCCTCTTAAAATCTCTGTGTTGGTCTTTTTAAAGCTGCAGTATGTAACTTATTAAAAAAATATATTTTTAAAATATTTGTTTGAACCATCCCCATGTTGTGACTTTACAGTGCGATGCAGACAGACGGAGAAACGATGGAGCTCCCAGCTCCTCCTAGAAACAACCAATCAGAGCCAGGAGGCCGGTATTAGCGCTGTCAATCACCCTTCGTGTCTCTGCTGCTAGCAGATCCTGTTGTGAATGCTAAGGCTAGTTAGCTATTATGGCGGATGAACAATACTTCTCTAGTGGTAAGTTGTTTCTCCACCATTAGCTCATTTAGCAGTGAGTACAGGAGATTGATAGACATCAATAAGCCCCTCCTCCTGGCTCTGATTGGTTGTTTTTGGTGCATTTTTTCAGACGGTGGAGGAAATTAATTGTTTCACAGATTATCTGTCTCATACCCAACTGTCACCACATGGTGACAGTTTTAACATAAAACATTTTTTAAAGTTACTGCAGATTTATCTCTGATTTTTCCAAACTGAACAAACACACCAGGAGAGTTCAAACGTTTTGTCATGCGAGTCAAAAGTATTCATGGGTCAATAAATAAAATGAAGCCAGTAAAGTAGCCTTTTTGCTTTTGTTGTTGTTTTTGTAGGAAAATTATGTCATAGATTATTTTGAGCTCGATTGAACAAATTTATTCTGTGTTATAAAAGCAGAATTTGAGTCACTTTCTTTCAAAGCACTTGCTTTATTTTGCCAAATTTTAAATTAGATGGGCGCTGATTTGGTTGCACTGATGTCAGCTTTTCTGTAAAGGTTTGGTGGTAAAAATACGACGATTCTCTGTTTTATGTATCTTTTCCACCTCATGAAAAAGAGGTCAGCAATAATAATTTGACCCTGATTAAACATAGAAAGCGCCATGACAGAAAATGTCCATACAAACAGAGTTCAGTGGCTTATTATCACTGACTGATGAACTTGTTTTCACCAAAACCAAAGATCTTCTGGCTCTGATTAGCGTCTTTCTCTCTCCTGCCTGCCGCCAGCACTCAATTCAGTGGCTGGCACAACCGGCTGGGAGATTTCTGCCACAAAAACAACACTTTATAGGAACCGACATGTGGCTTTTATTAAGAGGACTCATCAACTTCAGCCACCACTTCATTGGACTGGGGGTAAATATTTTTCATTACCTTCTCTCTGTTTTAATTGCCCTTTATTAGAAAAGGCCTTCAAACCGCATGGGAATTCTTAAACGCTGAGAAATGTAGCTTAATGAGAGCAGACGGAGTCGTTTTACAGTCGGCTGGTGTTTGGTTTTACCTGCAGAGGTGGGAAGGCGTCTGGAGCTGCAGGTGTCCACAGCCATGTTTTGGCTTTTTAAAGAGAAGCAGCTCCTCCAACACTGCATGCAGGAGCCGCCATTAAATCCTCCAAAATTCATTCAAAAAGCCTGAAACGCGATGAGGTATCGCCAACGTTTCCAATGCCTTTTGATGCTTTGAGTCACGCAGTCACACCTCCACAAAGTTGGGCTTCAGATCAGTGGAAAGCTTCCATTGTAGCAGCTCTGGGGTATTTTTAGACGCGTTAAGTGATGAAAACAGCAGGGCAGTCGCACTTTGATGTGGCTCCATAAACCAATAGAAAATGAGCGAATAACCACACACACACACACACACACACACACACACACACACACACACACACACACACACACACACACACACAAAAACGAGTNACACACACACACACACACACACACACACACACACACACACACACACACACACACACACACACACACAAAAACGTGTTGAAACATTCAAACAAGCCCCAAACATTCAGTCTTAACAGAGACCGATGGTGAATTTTCATGTTTTTGAGACGACTACACTTTAAACAAATTCTATTTTTACACTGCAAAACACAAAATCCTACCAAGTATTATTGGTTTAGTTGGTTTAATATTTGAAATAAGGCAAAACTAACTTACAAGTAACTTTTCAGTAAGATATAGGAGCTTATTGTAAGTCAGTACTTCCTTAATATTGATGAAAAAGTACTAGTTCCACTGGAATATTATTTCATTTATAATGTACAAAAATATCTTGTTATAGGTGAAATAATCTGCTAATGGAAGTACAACTTTTTCATAAATATTTAGGACATATTTACTTTAAACAAACTCATATTTATTGGTGGAAACTTACTTGCAAGTGAGTTTTGTCTTATTTCAAGTGCTATAACATATTTGTGATAAAAATCAGACCAAAAAACCGAAAGATTTTGTTGTTTTTTCACTGTAATCTGTCAGAAATGTTTATGTCAATCTGATTCTGATTCTGTCCAGGTCGAAGGGATCGACTCGTGTTTACGCACACAGCTGAGTCTGAATGCGACAATCCATCCATAGAAGATATTCAACTAATGTCGAAAAAGCACAATTTTCTTATCTATTAAATAAAAAACGCAATTACATTACATTACAATCATATTTGAATACGTGTGTTCATGCGATAGGTCATTTATAAACAAGTAGCACCATGATCCTAACTACTTCCTGTTGTCTTCTTTGTTGTTTCCACCAGTAGTAACATCCTGTTGTTGATTATGTGACTGCTGTGATGCAGAAAAGGTTTCCATTGCAGTTTAAATATAATTGCAGCTGAAAAACCACCTCATCCTCTATGAAGGGATTTGGTAACACTTTATTTGAAGAGGGATGAATAAGACTGTCATGACATTGTCATAAACATGATATGACAATGTCGGTAAATTATGACACTTTTAATACAAAGTTGGCATTATTCAAAATGTCTTTGTTATGACAACTTGACATTAACCAAGAAATCATTACTGTTTAAACTTTACCTTTAATAGCGTAAAGTTACCTAATTTTTAAAGTACAATCAGTAATACTTTTATAACAAATTTAGTGTCATAATTTACCGAATGAAGCTTTATGACGACAGTCATTCATGAAGGCTTATTCATGTTCATGACAGGTGTTACATCATGTTTATGACAGTGTCATGACAGTCTTATTCACCCTCTTCAAATAAATGTTACCAAACATTTTATCAGAAAATGTCTTTAAATTAAGTAAAACTATTTATGTGATTCCAATTTGATGTGTAACTTTTATTTGTCACGCTGCTACTTTGACAATCAAAAACGATGTTTTTTTCCACTCAGATCCATTTTGTTAAATTGTGTTTCTGTATTTTTTCTCCACGGTTGCCATTGGTAACCACCAGGAAGTCCTTTGCTCTTTGAGGCTCAGCTCTGTTTATAAAGCGGAAATCGTTTTCTGGTGTTTTTGAATTTTGGTTTTTATAAATCTGGATTTTCTTTTTGTGCATCATTTTTGGCTTTTGGTCATACGTAGAGTTTCAGTATAGATCCTACACAATGTTTTATGAATGAGACCCCAAGTCTTTGAAATAAACACCAAAGGAGCTCATCAGACAGCTGCGTGTTTGACCAAAATTAGCATCTTTCATCGCTCACATTTTCACCCAAACAAGCCAAACCAAGACTGAACTTGATTTAGATGAAGTTCTGGTTTTGCACGCTTTCTCTGCTGCAGTCTGATGCGTTCCTCATGTGAAAGGGTTGGACGACGTCTGGGACTTTAAGTCTGTTAGCATCAAACATGACCAGAGAAATCAGATTTTTCATTTAAATTGAGTCTTAAATATGATTCTTTCTACAAAATAAACCATTACGACTCATCGCCTGGTTTTCTACGTTTGTGCAATAATAAATACGTCAAGCTTTTACTCTCATTTAATGATCATAACCAAAAAAATATTTATATAAAAATAGATCTGAACTTGGCCAGTTTATCTGGTTTCTGTACTGAGGTTATATCTGTTGTAATTTGGTTTTATTCAAATACAAATAAAATGATCTGCAAAGAGCAAATCTGAGATTACCAATCCTATTTAATCTCATTCTGTGACATAAATACTGCAAAATGTTTAAATGTAATTAGTTTTATCTTATCTTTAACACTGTTTGTAATGTAGAAGCAGATGAAGAGGGATTGATCATCTCAAATAAGCTCTTTAATTGCAGCTAAATAATTTTCATTTTTCTGCACATACTTTAAGAGAAAACCTCTGACAACTGAAAAACAAAGAACTATTTTTTCATATTTTCCCTATTCTGGAATCAATAAGGTACATCTCATTATCTTATTATCTTATTATTAGTAATAAAAATGGTCTGTCTAATACCTTGAAGTGAGATTGGGATGAAAAATAAAACATTGAATAAATCTAGTTTATTCTCTTTGCAATGAAAGGTTAGTTATAAAAACCTTTTTATTAGAACTGTTCGTACTGTCCCATTATTTTTATTTTCAGTCGTAAAAACAAGAACGACGCTGAACCACCTCCAAAAAACAACACCTGTTCCGGTGACTTTTCATATGAACTACAGAGCATCTTTCTTTCATTTCTCTCAGATTTTTCGCAAATAAGACAGAAACTCAAACAAACACGTCATCAAAACTGGTCAGTATTAAAAACGGATGTAATTCATGTTATGAACGGATAAAAGAGGCTTTTTCTGAGTCTGCATTAAAAAAACTCTGACATTCAGTGAGGCAAAGCAAACGTTGCCGGTGGAACCGTTTTCTTCTCACCACAGATTTCTGTTTGCTCTACATTTCTGCACAGCTTCGGCGCTAATTAGGGAAGAAAATATTAGTCACAGGCTGGAGAGAAATGTTGAACAGGAAAGAAAATTAAACTGAGTGGAAGAACAAGAATTAGTCGAGGTGATGTGACAGGAGCAGAAAGAAGCTGAAATACCAGCTAGGAATAAAGTTCATTTATATGTCAGACTCAGAGCAAATCTTTAGTTTGAAAGATTTAAACATATTTTCCCTTTTCTTCAAAGCTTCTGCAATTAATAACCAGGAACCTTTAAATACTTTTTCTCTTTGAACTTGTTAAAAACTCCTAAAATGGACACTGACACCAAATGATGGAGGTGACATATTGCTGACCTTTGACTCCTCTGCAGTTATGAAAATGTTAACTGCAGCTGCAGTGATTCTCTGGAAACAGAGTTGGTCTATGCTTCCGTGGAAAGAAGCAACCTGCAGAGCCGCAATGCTCCACATAAATCCAGTCTTTATGGGACAATAAATAAAAAGCTAGACGAGGATGAGAAACGACTTATTTCACAGTTTTACCAAGTCGTTGTGTCAATTTATTACGTAAAGGAAAAATACAGTGGAAAAAAAGCACAAATGGAAAATAGTTAAGACAAAATAGGTTGCCATGGCGTCTCCGAACCAACATGGCGTCTCTGCCTGAGTTAACATGGCGTCTCTGTGAGCCATCATGGCGTCTCCGAACCAACATGGCGTCTCTGTCTGAGCCAACATGGCGTCTCTGTCTGAACCAACATGGCGTCCCTCTCCGAACCAACATGGCGTCTCTGCCTGAGCCAACATGGCGTCTCTGAGTCAACATGGCGTCTCTGATGGACGTTAAATTACCCAGGCGGCGAAGTGAGATAAATGTGATCAGTTTTGGTGATCGGCAACAAGCGATATTGATCAGTGATCACCGATCATACACTTTTTCACCGAAATCGGTCGGTTATAATCGGTGGCCGATCGATCGGCACACCTCTACAAGTTTTTACTAAATAAACAAAGTGAAAAAGAATATAGTTTGAGAGCATACTATATTCTACTCTGGGTGACTGTGGCTGTGTAGGTAGAGTAGTCATCTTGTAATCTGCAGGCTCGATTCCAGCTTCCCCCTGCCACGTGTCGATGTGCCCCTGGGCAAGGCACCCAACCCCAAGTTGCCCACCGAGTTGCGTATCGGTGTATAAATGCATGAGCGTTTGTCAGTGCAAATGGGTGAATGTGGCTCTAGTATAAAGCGCCTTGAGTGGTCAAAAAATGATCAGATAAAGCTCTATATAAGTTCAGTCCATTTACCACAAATCAATGCAGAATTTTTACAGCAGAGTTGAGAAAAATGAAATTTCAAGAAGGACTCTAAAACCAAAGTATCAATCAGATTCTTATATTGATTTGGTATTAATATTTGGAATTGATTTCCTCACGTTAACCAGTAGTAGAAATAATATGTTGGTTGTTTTTAAAATAACAGCAAATTTCCTATGAAAGTAAATATTTTTTAGACCAAGATTTGTTTCCTTATTTCATTTCATGTTCATGTTCTGTAATCAGTTTATTTAGTTGGACTTGGAGCAAAAACGTTTCTGGGATTGTAAAGTTGGAGACTCCTGGGAAACGTCGATTCTTCGTCTTTTATTAAAACATATCCAAAATCTGTAGAGTAAGATCAGATCATAAATCAGATTTTTTAAACTCGCCGCTGCCGTATGCATCGTTTTCCACGATTCTGGCCGTCCACCACGAAATCCACCGGTTTATGTCAGAGCACAAAAGTCTCCCTTTACTTACAGCTGCTGCACTTTTCTTTCTCTGCTTTCACTGAGTTTGTTCATCAGTTTTGCATCAGGCTGGTTTTTACTTCATTCTGACCCAAAATCCAAAACCTGGACGCCTTCATGTCCAAGACAGATCAGATCATCATATGCTGCCATCTGTCATCTCTGGCTGAGACTTTGGTTTTTAAAACATCTTTTGTGTATGTATTAATCTGTGTGTTCATTTTGTTTTGATGCTTAAATTAGCTAATTTGCATCATTTCAAATTGTGATTTTGATGTCATGACATTTGTTCCATTTTTTTGGCCCAGTTATTTAGACGTATACTAATTATAATTTCTCAGAAAAAGGCACAAACAAACTTAGATGAACTGTTGAAGTTTATGCAACACAAAGTCAGAAAAAAGGTGCATTATGGCCATTTTAGTTAGAGAAAATTTTTTATTTCAAAATAACAAAAATCTCAGAAATTTTAATATCAATCTCAAATTTTCTAGAAAACATTTGGAAATTTCTGAGTTTGAAAAGTCAAAAATGTTTTGACTTCACACTCAACATTTCCAAATTTTGTCTGAAAGATTTCTGAGATTTTTATGGTGGAAATATTTTCCTCCTCTTCATCTCGTCTAAATTGATCCTAATGCTCTTCCGTACAGAAAGATGCATGTAAAAAACCAAATCCAGGGAGATTCAGTTGCTTTCAGATCCGACTTTAGCAGAAATAACTTGAAATGTTGGTCTTTACTGTTCTCTTTTTAACTTAAAGCTTTAAAACTGTAGGCCAAACTTTTGTGATTTTAAAGTAGAATTAAATAATGGATTGATAATGTCTTAATGTCTATTACTTGTAAAGTTTATACAGATTTCATCTTAAAAAATAGATATTTCAGAAAAGTTTTTCAAAGTATTCTGGCAGAATTGTTCTCCAACACAAGAGTAAAAATCCATGGTTTATATTAAAAGTTTTCTGACTGTTGCATAATTACAACAGAAGAATGATATAAATTCATTTCATGGGTTGGTTTTTGCCTCCTAATGCAGCTGCATGCTGACCTGATTTAATGAACCACTGGTCCCCGAAGGGACCCAGAACCGCTGGTTAAACTCCATTAAAGAGCCATTAAAATGCAAGAAAACAGAAAAAACAATTGCTGCAGACATTTTTTCCAGGAGTTCATAAGAACTAAAGAAAATTTTCTCAAATTGAGAGGGAATCTGAGTGAAAGCAGCACGGCTCCCTGCCAGCCCTCTGAGGCCCCTGAGCTGCAGATCTGATGCTTTGTGGCTCCCAACCTGGAAAAACCTCCAGCAGAAGACAAAAGAAACGCAGAGCAGAAGACAGAAATCAGCCCAAACGTTTCCTGACAACCTGCTGGTCACAGTCGTTGTGATTAAAGCGAAGCTCTGCACCATTTCACTCCCAGCTGCCCTCTGAAGATGTGGAGCTAAGGAGGTTTAAACGATCGCCGACTGATCGGGATCAACACGCAAACCTGAAACCTTCCTCCAGCGCAAATCAACAGCCAAACATCCGCATGAAAAATCTGCAAATCTGCTAAGAAGAAATCCATTAAGTGGCTCCAGAGCAGAAAAACTGGAATAAATTCCTGCATGTGACACATCGACCACAGCCTCACAAAACCCAGAGTAACAGAGTGAAGGACCCATAATCCTTTGCATCTGGGTTATCGTCTTGGCTCGTGGGACAAATTCTGCAAACCACTGTGAGGCTGGCACACGCTCTCCGGTTGCAGCCATGCTTCACGTCCAGCGGGTGGGGGGCGGGGGCCAGAAAGGGACCCCTAATGAGACTCTGGGGACGTGCAGAAAACGCTGCACAAAGTGCCACACCCAAAAAAAACCCCCAAAAAACAACACATTAACACAACACACCCTCAGATTTAATGACATTTGTCAATTTTCCACATTATTAACCCAAAATGTCAGAGCCTTCATGCACACGCTGCAGAGTTTATGATGAGGCTTACAGTAAGAGGTGGCACCCAAAGCAGAACCCCCACTCTGGAAAAAAGGTCCTGAGTGGAAAAGTTTCAGCCTGAGAGCAGCTGATGTTTTCAGGGGGAGTAGCGCGCCTGACAATCACAGAACCAGTAGAGGAGGAGCAGGAGGAGGAGCAGGAGCAGGACGAGGAGGAGGAGGCGGAGCACGAGGAGCTGGAGGAGGAGGAGGAGAGCAAGAG
>CAEGAF010159475.1:0-23302 GCA_903067075.1 Micropoecilia bifurca
TGTGTGTGTGTCTGTGTGTGTGTGTGTGTGTGTGTGTGTGTGTGTGTGTGTGTGTGTGTGTGTGTGTGTGTGTGTGGTGGCCTTACACCGAATGGCTAGCTTCAGCGGGAGGCTCTCGTCTTTGATCTGGGTCCTGTGGTTCACCAGACAGGTCAGGTCCTTCGCGTTGTCCGAGGGCGTCGGCGCCAGGCGGTACTCGCTCGTCACCGTCACCGTGTTGTCGGCGCCCGTCTGAGACGTTTCTGTCCAGTTGCCTATGGCTGTGGTTATCCATCGGATCTTTGCCGCCGGGCGGCCATCTTTGGACTCGCAGCGGGCCACCACGACTGGCTGAGTGCCGACCACCTCCGCAACGGTGGTGGCGGAGTTCACGGGCTTGGCTGGTGGAGGCGTCGAGGAAAAGATGCACAAGGAGGAGGAACAAAGAAAGAGGATTAATGGATGTACTATGAGATGAACAGAAAATAAGATGGCTGAGGGAAATGATAATGTGGGCAATTATCTTTTAGTGATAAACAATTTAAGTCAGTCTGGCTGACAAAAGCAAACATCCTCTGCCCTCCCAACCCCAATCAAACCCTCTCTGTCCAGTTAATCTTTTTTTTTCCTCTCTCCTGAGATTTCATTGACAAACAATTACAAGCAAGCCTGCGAAACTCGCAGATCTTGCCTCATTTCTTCATCTACTTCCTCTCTATAGCCCATCTTCACCCGACGCCTGACCCTCTGCATTTCCATACACTGTTTCTAAATGACGACATGATGTCAGTCATTTCTCCCTCCGCGCCGCCTCCCTTCTCATTTGCCCTCTCTGATAGCTTTGTGGGATCAGAGGAGAGCAGGAAGACAGGAACTGACAGCAGGCATGACAAGCAGCCAGATCAATACGCCGCCTGAGGGGAAGCACAGAGGATCGGCGAGTTGGAGAGGCGAGGGGCCGCCGAGCCGCCGGGTGCCGAGTCTCGCCTGTCTTACATTAAGAAGAATAAAACTGGTGCCTCTTATAACAGCAATAAGGCTCTGATGCTAAATCCTTTCAAAATCTGTGTTTGAATTAAAGAGCAGCACAAGATGCCTTGCATTTGTCCCCAAGGTAAGTATTATCTAATTATAGCCAGATGGATGACCACATTGCACAAAAAAATAATATATATATATAAATAAATAAATGCTTCACTTTCCTTTGGCTCAGATTCAGCAAGTCTGTAAAACTGAAATTGGCTGAACAGTTTTGGCAAAAAAAAAAAAAGTGAAATAAACTGAGGACAGCTGGCCAACTTCTAGATTTTACCCTCACTAATCAATGTGTTGATGGTGTGTGAAAGTTGTAAAAACTCAAACTAAAAACCTGTGAAGTGGCACCGATCATCTGATCTGGGTTACTCTGCACAGAACAATATCTTCATCCACTGACTAATAAAAATAAAATAAAAGATTCAGGCAACAGATTTATATGCTCAAATTTAAGTAGGATGACGTTTATACATTTTTTACTAGAGTTTTTAAGTTTACAAATAAATGTTATAGGAATAGTATGCGTTTACATCACTTTAAATTACATTTTTAACGTAAAAAATAACACTGGTGCTATGAATGCTGCTGATGCTATGAATGAAGAACACTGGTTCTATTACTGCATTACAATGGGAGATTTTTACCAACTGAGCCTTTCAGCACAGGAATGGGCCAATATCTGGTATAAAGGGTTTTAAAAGTTTTTTTAAAAATCTTATATTCAACACACTGCTCCAAAAACGTAATATTTTTTTATAAAATACCAAAGAAAATGCTGATTCAAACTCCGATGGTTAGTAAAACCATCGTTCTCGGTTTAATTTTAAGCTCCATTTACCTTGTAATATTGGATGTATTAAGCAATTTAAACCTCTCTGGGCCCAAATGGTTCTTTTTATCTACTTTCTTCTGAATAGTCAACATTTTTGCCCACATTAATCCTAATGGTGCAAAAATTAAGGGTTTGGATCAAAGTTACAATCTTTCTTTTCATATTGCAACTCTTAAACTCTGACAGTCCAAGAGCCCAAACACTCAACATTTTTAGATAAGCTTTAATTTAGCCATTGATTTACTCACTTGGTAAACCTATGGATTTTTTAAAGATATTACAAAAAAATTAATTGAAATCAGAAACCTCTGGATGTTTTGCACTGGGTACAAATTTCTCAGACTATCAACGATATTAAAAGTGGAATTTATTTTAATATGAGATTCAATTTGGATTAAAAAAACTTTTCATTTATTTACTGCAAACAAGTGAATAACTTTTGCCAATTAACCCAGTTTGTTGTTGCTGCACATTTTCAGATGCAGCTGCGATCCAACAGCTCCTACAAAGAGGCATCAGCCTGTGTGAGGCGTTGATCATCACCTTGTACAGCATAGTTGGATTAAAGCTGACACCATGAAAGCATGGAAACAGTGTTGCGGTTTCAAGCTTTTGGTTTCACTTTGAAATGTGTCAGCCTTATTTCACCGTAGAGTTTCAAAGAGAAAACGGCACCAGACAGAAAAAACAGCAGAGGTAAACATCAGACAATTTCCCAACTCTGTGTTGACATAGTTGGCTGATAAACAGGGCCTGAACCCAGTTTATGTGCTGCAAATACCAGCTCGTATTCATTTAGACTAAACCGTCTGCAACACTTGTTGAGAACAGAGATTTCCATTTAACTACTCTAGACTAAAACTAGACTTTAAGTTCCTTCTGCTATCATACAGTTACATCTTAAACTAAAGTATCTTCTTATTTTAAAATGCGATTCAAACTTACAGCGAGATCCACGGGTGCCAAAATGTGTTTCTTTCATTCCTGGTTTTCATTTGCAGGTTTGTCACACTTCAGTATTTCAGAGCATCAGTCAAAATCAGCAAAAATGAAAACAAAAATGGGTTTTTAAATGATGGTACAGTTCATTACTGAAGGAATAAAAAAGCTACACGACCCACCACTGTTACAAACTTACAAGTGTGACAAACATGCAAAAAAAATTAAAAATAGGAACTCAGGAAGGAGGGAAACACCAAGTGTGAAAAGCATTATGTTAGACTGATCATTACCTATGAAAAATTCAGATATTTAGTATAATCCTCGAAAAATAATAGAAGTTTGTATCTATCTGTCAACTGGATCAAATAACATTAGATCAGAATTTTGTGGTTTTTAACGTTTCTGCTGAGTTGCACCAAAAAATAAATAAATCTCCGTACATCCATCCAAGCATCACAACCTGCATCAATGCAAAGTGATCAGAAAGAGGTTCTGCTGAGGTCTAATGGAGGCCTGGGTTCCCCTTCTGCCTCATTGGGTCTGGAGTCTCGTCTTCCTCTTTCTCCATAGATCCTCTGTTGGGGTCAAGTCATGTAATCAAGTCTGGTCTCTGTTGGTCATTAATGCAGTTATTGGTGGTTTAGAAAGTCCTGCTGAAAAGCTGCCAGAAACAATCATGAGGTTGTTAAAATGCAGCTGCTTTCACTCTGGACAGGGAGCTTCAGCCTATGAAGTTACTGTTCTTTTCTTCATCAACAGAGGAACATGATTATGAGTTTATTTAGAACAGAAATGCAAAATTAACTTTTATTCAAACATATCTTTAACAAACTAACCAGTAATTCAGTAGTTTTTCCTCTTAGCCCAGGTACGGCCCTCTAGATGTTCTCTCTGGTTTAAGAACGGCTTTACAGAAGGACTAACAATCGTCGTGTTTGTTGACTTGAAACTCTGAATCCAGCTGCAGTCCAAATCTTACAAATCTCTTTCAGATTTGAACAGGTTTTGCTTCACTGTCTTCTCACAGATTCAGTTTTCTTTTGGAGTTGTGCAGCCGTTTCAAACATTTTTTCCTTCCACTCAATTTTTCTTTCGACAAGTTTAGAGTTAGCAATCTGAACAATGAGCTTCTTTAGTGACTTCCACTCCACAGTCTCTGTACAAACCATAACAACTTTCCTGTACTGTCTAATGGAATATTCTAAATTTCAGAAAGAAATTCATAGAAAATTTAGAAATTATTTCTGTGTAATAGAGCTACACAATTTGAGTTTGACTTTGCAAAATTTAACTAATAAAGTAACTGAACTTTGATGATATTCATTTTTATTGAGATGCCCCTAAAGAAACTCATAAATTGCTCATTTGTTAGCCACATTGCTCAACAAAGTGTCACCTACAGAGTCAGACACAAGTGGCTCTCAGATCTATTATATGATTAAAATCAATTTCTTGCTCATTAGAACCTTTACAAAAATATTCACAGTGAGAGTAATTGAATCCAAAATCATTAAAACCAGCAGATTATGACTGTGACCTACCCAACATGACCAGCTGAGTGATGCCCTGCTCGTTGCCATCAGGATACGTCGCGTATTCGCAGACGTACCGACCCTCGTCCGTCATCCTGACGTCACTGATCTCGATGGAAGGGCTGGCCATCTCTGGCGGACTGGGCTTGAAGGTGACTCTGCCCTTCAATGGGGACTCAGGGTAGTTGGGGCCAAAGTTGGGGTGGAACACAGCTATGCTCTTCCTGTCTCCATCCTTCGGCTCGTATATCCAGGTGACCTGCAACGGAGCACGTCTGGGGTCAGCGTAAAGCAACAGAGAAGAAGTGCAAACCTCATTTATCATGGCATCGATAAGAAACACTGGAGAGCCTTTGAAGGCGTCCAGATTTAAATGTAAACTACACGCAGCAACACGTGCAGAATTACAATCAGGTGAGTGCAGCAGGTATGAATATGGATGGGAATATTTCCAGGAGCAAAACTCTCAGCTGTTCTCTGGGAAGCTGCTAAAGTTGTGCACTTCCATTT
This sequence comes from Micropoecilia bifurca, assembly GCA_903067075.1. NCBI lineage: Eukaryota > Metazoa > Chordata > Actinopteri > Cyprinodontiformes > Poeciliidae > Micropoecilia > Micropoecilia bifurca. The sequence goes on from CAEGAF010159475.1 coordinate 4,831, forward strand.
CATTTAAATGCAACCAAGAAGTGGCTTCCATTACCATATTCAATCCCCTGAAGCAAAATGAAGCTTAGTGTTATTTATTTAGGGTAATAAAACATTAAGCTCAAATGTGATAAAAACCTATCGGCTGCCTTAGAATGATTTCTGCAAGCAATCGTTTGTTAGATTAAGGTTTAATTTGGCTAATTAAAAACAAAAACGGCACATGAAGCTGAACTGAAGATCCTTTGAGTTCAGTGAATTGTTTTTCTCCAGCTGCACAAAACTTCAAAGTTTTGTCAAAATGTAACTGAATCATTTATTACAGCAGTCAAACTGCTACACAGTTTCAGTAGATTAAGTTCAAGACTTTAAAGCTGCAGTAGATAACCTATAAAAATATGTTATTTTTTACATATTTGTTAAAACTGTTGCTGTATTGCGATAGTGTAGCATTAGACGGATAATATAAAAACAAAAGAAAAAAACAAGCTCCTCTTGAGCTTGTACACGCTTATGCAGGGTAGCATGTGAGCAGCACGTACACAAGAGTGGTTTACAGCACCAAGACCCTCCTCCTGGTTCTGATTGGTTGTTTGACTTGGTGGTGTATTTATACATATGGCAGATTTTTTTCAATCATCATCTGTCTTGTACCGTCAGCGACAGTTTTAAAAAATGTGTAGACATTTTTATTAAACATTACCTACTGCAGCATTCATCACAACACTGTTTCGATATGGCAACTTAAAAACAAACCCAATTTAAACACAAGGCCCTTCTAGATTGAAACGTACAAAGATTTAAAGGCCAGATCACCATCAACTACTTGACATTTTATGTATTTCTGATCAAACAATAAGATTTTGGCAGTCGCTAAAGAGTCAGTGCCTTCGTTTTGAAGAGCAATGAACAAATATGATAGGAAAAGGGAAGAAGTCAAAATCCAAACAAGAGGAAGATCTCAGCTGTTTCTACAGCAGTATCATGAGTTTCTGCTAAATATTAAGCAAGGAGGTGAACTACAGAGAAGATACTACATAAATTGTAATTAGACATGTTTCCATACTGTTCTCTGGACATGACTGGTTGAACGAGTGCAAGAACCACAAAACAGAGAAAACTGAACTGACAGCTGAATGACCACACTTGGTGGACCCAGACTGGGAATTTCTGTCAATTGCTGCCATTTTGGTTGCTATGCAAGACAAAATGAGTGTTTGGCAGCTGTTTTGAGAGAAAAACATTTTCTTTGGTGTTGGTATGTTTGAACACTTCATCATTAGATTTTCATTGATCAATTTCACCGGCACTTACTAATTTAAAAAACACAGCTACCCAGAGCAGGAGTGGCATTTACAGCTATTTACAACTGTAAATGATTATTGTCCTTCATTGTTTATCATGATAGGACTTAATGAAGTGGTTGTAGACAAAAGTATCGGATATCAACCATTGGACTTGACAATTTATATGGCAGTATTCTTCAACATTGCCAAAAAACTTGGGTGCATAATATTTTGTCTCATCTCCAACTAAAAACTAGCAAGCAAGCTCAACCTGTGCAACATCAGTTTTATCATCCCACAACATCATTTTCCATATATGGCAATGGTGACCGTTCCTCCTCCTGCTTTTTTTAAATATACTTATCTCAAACTCAACATTGTGGATTTGTGATCATTTTATCTGCTCCTCTTCACTTACATTTGTTTTGTATGTAATGTGTATCCCTAGACTGCAGCATCAGAGGAAAACTCACTCGGCATCAAGGGGTTTAATCTACAAAAACTCACATCAGAAATGATTGCTGCTGGTGCCACTCAAAAAAATAAGATACACAAACACATGGTAAACGGACTCAATTCCTATAGCACTTTTCCAGTCATTTTGACACCTCAAAGCACTATTAAATGTATAAAATACATTTATACACCCATATGTAGCTTGGTGGGCATGAATGTCTACATTGATATTTGAAAGGAGGAAACTGGAATCAAACCTACAACCTTCAGATTACAAGACAACCATTCTACCCACTGAGCCACAGCTGCCATGTATAAATGTAATATGATACTTGCTGAAATTCAAAACCTCAACATATTTAAGACTTCTTAAAAGCCCTAAATGGAAAATAAATAAATTGGAGCCTCATGAGATTTTAAGGCCCTGCAGAAACCCCGTTTTATTTCCAAGCAATTTCACCAAATTACTGAGCCACAAGGCAGCAATATGCTGTAATGTTTGGGTGAAGAAAGCCAAAAGTGTACGGCAGATATGAGTACATCAGTGAACACAGATAATCAAATCCAGATTGAGGAAAAAAAGATAATTTCATTTTGGAAATGGGAGTCTGACCATTGTGAGCTGAATCCCCGTTGGGTCCGGGAAGGCGCAGCGTAGGTTGACCGTCTGGCCGGGATATGAAGCGAGTTCTGGTTCCACCTTCACCCGCTGACCCGATGTCCCTGCATGAAACAAAGAAGAGAGAGAAAAACATTAGCCACAGTCATTTCCTACGCCAGGGAAGGAAACAGAGAAAGGCAGCGCAGGAATCATGTCGGTAATAAGCCTGATGATAAATGGGGACTGTGTGGATCTGTCTGGTACAACAGAGGACAATATTAGTGAACCCAGGCAAGTAGGCCAAGAGGCTGGTATGTCTACATGACTGCTCATGTGGATGAAGTAGCTGAAAAAAAAAGAGGGGGCAAATGTGCAGCGGGAAAAAAAAAAAGACGAAAACCAGTCTTCTTTTGAACATAGGTCATAAATCATCAGGATGGGATATGACTCTCTATAGCCTGCCATTTGCTGTGCCGACACATTCCTGTGTAACAGCAGAGTCAAAATAAATATGCTTTTCTCAGTGTGAGAAATACAGAGCGGTAGAGTTTTAGTCCGACAGTCTGCTCCTCTTTCTGTGTGTGCGCCTGTTTGTGTGTGCAGGTCTCTGTGAAAATGTAATTACTTGTGTGAATAAGCCCACATTAGTTTATGTCAGCAAGATGGCACCAGTTTTAAGAAAGAATGGATTACCTGCAGTTACACAACTTCAAAATGTCTGCAGCCGGTGTTGTGGAGCGATTGCGTGTTTGCCAACAAGCTGCAGATATGCAGCGCAATTAGCTGGAAGACCGGCTCCACCAGTTTGGGCCGTGTCAGAGCCGCTGCACTGAAACTAATGTGAAACGCACAGCTGAGTCGAAGCTGAACACGCATGAAACGTGGAGTCGACTAGATAAGGGCAGCGCTGTCTCTCATTTGACAAGCAATGAACAGCACATCTCTCCATCTCAGGAGAGATATGAAATATCAATACAGAGGAGGAGATGAGGGCAGAAGGAATGAAAGACTGAGTGGGAAAGTGGAGGAAAACACGACTTTCCTAGAATAACATCAGCTCTCACAGCGCCAGCCCAATTTGCAACCACAAAACAACCCCCTTGTAGCCACAGAGAAACCTCTGGACAGCCACTAACCAGCCGGTGGGAGTAGCGCTGATCCTTTTTGGGGTGAAACATGGAACTTCCCCCCCACCGTCTCCGGACACACAGAAACCGTGCAAGTCAACAACACCCTGCATATTTGCGAGGAACCCCCAGAATAGATTTTGCAATGCAATTTTTCTGATTTATCTACCTGAACTGGTCTAACAATACTCGGGTCAACTTGTGCGACTGGAGCAGCAAGAACACAATGAAGCAGAAAATGAGAAAACTGGATTAAAATTAAACCTTTTATTACACTGTGGTTTGGGTGTATTGACAAAGTCTGCTAGACTTATCCAGAGTGGTTTTCTAATTGTCCCTTCATTCAGCGTACGGTTTGCTAATTATAGGTTTCATAGAGCGGTTTGGACTTTCCAGCCCACTCAGTATGCTAATGCTAGTGAGATTAAGCTAATAGTCTGTTAAAGATGTTATCTAAAGTTAATGGAATGCTAAGGGTTAGCATGCTAACACTGTTGCATTTATTCAGTTTAGCTGAAGTTTTTAGCCTTTAGCATGAAAACTGAATGGTGCTTTTCTGTTTGGTTCTGGAGCTGCAAACCAGAACCAGAACCAGAACAGAAGGTTGAAACAATGTAAGCAGGTCTTCACTGTATGATGGTGCCAAGTGGTTCAGTGATTTATAAACTAACTGTACTTTGATTCTCTGAGCTACAGCTGAAGAAGTCTGATTCATCAGACAAACCTGTGAACAAACTGTCACAGTAATCTATGCGGCTAAAGACAAACATATGGATGGGTTTCTATTTGATGTTTATAGGCATTTTACATATACTGCTGATTTAATTTTGGTTAATTTTAGCACATTGGATAAGCATCTTTATATCTTTCTGATGTATTACTTGATTTCTGCATGTTTACCATTTATAAATGTTTTTAGATGCTCAAATTTAGTGTTTACATAAATACATTTTTAAAGTACTTCTGCTTTGCATCAGGTTCTGTCTCTTTTGATGGTTATATTTCTCCCAACTCCTAATTTTGCTACTTTTATGAATGCAAACTGAAGTGCACAGATATTCCTACAACATTCACCGCCATGTTTAAAACTAACATTTGCAAAACATAATAAGTATTTTAGCATTTATGCTTTTATAAGAAATATAATTGTACGGTTAAGGAGCCTTTAAAATACTTTTAAAAAAAAACTATTGCTACCACTAGACCTGTGCAAAAGAAACAAACAAACATAGCAACTGTGCAGCAAGAAAAATACTCCAAGTTCAGGCATGTTTTTCCTGTTGTGCAAATACCAGTGTGCGCAATCGAGATGCACAAACAAAGCAACGTGGGGTCAAGATGGAGGCAGGTTCGCATCAGTCATTCAGTTGCAATGAGAGGAGACACAACACAGATCAGCTCCCGTCAGAGCGGAGATGAGAGACAGGCTGGCCTCAGACTCCTGCAGCCTCCGGAGAAATGAATATTACACAGCCTCAACCTTCATAACAGAGCCCCACCTCCCACACACACAAAAAAATAAAAACCCTGAAAACTTAAAGTGTCACTAAAGGGGGAGACACAGGAAGAGAAGTTCAAGAATGAATATGAAAATAAAACGCTCAGGAAAATGTCGGAGCAAGGACGCCTTTCAGAGGGCTAATTGAGAGTGTAAACATTTGGAAAGAAGTGGCTACAGAAGGAAGGGACCCACGAAAAAACTAAAGAGAACTGGAGAACAAAAGACAGTTCAAGGGTAAAGCAGAGGAGGAGTAGAAAAAAAGGAGAGCAAGAAGATTGGGAGGGGAAGAGAGCAAAGACCAGAGGCAGAGTGTCATTGCTGCTCTACTTTACAAAATCTCTGCTGGCTGCAGGTGAAATAAACGCCAACATGTAAAACCTGAAGCGAAGCATCCCATCCAAAAACTGCACTCTCCAACCTTCTCAAGTAGTTGGATGTCAGTAACCCAAGTACTGTCACCTATCATTATGTCTTTAACACCCACATGATGTGCGTGCACACAGACTTTTTATGCTAATGGCGCTGTGACAGCCCTGCCATATTAACATAGTCCTCTCACTCTGATCTCCAGCCTGGTCACGCTGACATTTCCATATTTCCCACCGTTCATCTGCGGAGAGGAAAATGAGTCTGAGAGGGGCGTGTGCTGAAAGGATGGCGGGATGAAGTGATGAGACGAAGGGGGAGACAGCCTGGGAATGCGCAAGTGACGGAGGACGGATGCGAGGAAAGTGAGGATGAGAGGGTGTGAACAGAACGTCGGTGCCAGGAATAGAGGATGTAAAGAGGGAGCGACGAGTGAATGTGTTGAGGGGAGGAGGAGGCGTCGTGAGCGGTAAACAAGGTTAATAGGAGACAGTTGAGGGACAAAGACGTCTGGCAGAGAGGAGAAGAAAGAAGTGGAAAGGGCGACTAAAAATGGAGAGGTGACGGTTGATGAGGGTGGGAGAGAATCAGAGCGCGGAAATTGATTCAGGGTGGACTCCACAAGCGAACCGAGACACATTTCCACTGTCTGACCGTGACTGTTTTCCTCAACCCGTCACAGTTTTACCCAGGCCACTTCTTGTGTGCGCTTAGACTGTGAGGTACAAAACCAGGCTGAATGAGGGTCACTCCTACTGAGCGACCTCTCTGTTTGGGATCACAATCTGGCCCAAAATCATAACTTGTATTTATTTCATAATGGTTACACTCTAGAACAATTTTAAATCCTAAATATGTTTTAAATATTCAGATCACTAATGTATGTGCAACATGTCCCAATGGGGAATTAACTGTGCAAACCTGCTGTTTAAATTTACCTCAGAAAGTTGTGAAGATGTATTTTCTAACATAACATCTCAATAAAATAGTTTGCAAGTGTATTTCTGAATTCAGGGATTTTATTCATTAGAATTTTTTTTTACTTAAATCAATTCTGGATAATTGGATTTAAATCAGTTTGCAAACAAAGATGTAATTTACTTATTTTGTACAGTTTATAGTTATGGTAAAGGGACAGCCTATCTAAAACATTAAACCAGGGAATGATGAGAATATCCAACATGTTAGCAATGTTAAAGCTAAACTGTAGCCCAGAGCCAGATTTCTGCCCTGCTTCTTTGACTAGGATCCTGAAAGAGTTTCCCAATTTCAGTCCCAGCAACTACCCTTTATAACTTATGCACAGTCACCTTCTGAACGCTGGATAGACCCGACTGTCACCTGATTTGTTCCTTGTTCTTGCTGTGGAACCGATGAAACAATGGCTCCATAAAGCCACCCTGGAAAAGGCCCCTCCAGTGGAAACGCAGCGCTTATGGGAAACCACAGTGCATATAAAGGAACAGAGTGAAACTGTGAAAAAGCTACAAGAGGCAAGAGTGAGAAAAAGAGGGGGAAAAAAATCCCCACAAATCCTAATTTGCTCTGCAGCCCATTTGTGGCTTTTAAAACCAAACATGCGCTTATCAGTGTGTGTCCGCCTGCCTCGCTGCCTGGGAGACCGTCTCAGACGCCTAATGGCATTCATGTCCTCTGCCTGATCGCCGCAATGCTGGAGAAAAGCACCAACGTCAGGGAGGACAGGGAGTGCAGGCCATCAACTAAAATATCTAACAGCCTTCAGAGCTCAGTGACTCTGCCATTTCATCAAGCTAGCGGCTCTGCGCTGCCAGGTGGGCTACAATGAAGCGTCCCCCTCCCGCTCGCCATGTTCTTGAAGATTGCTTCCTACCGGCCCATTGTGCGAGAGTGCGAGCGTGTCTAAGACGGAGCGCCGCAGAAAGAATGTGGGTGTGTTTTTCCTTTGGCCTCTCCGGCACACAGCTGTCTCAGTAAGCATTCTGCACTTTTCATTATTCTCATAGGTCTGTGAGAATTTCTCCATTTCCATTATTTTCCTATTCCGCGGCGCTCACCCTCTGCTCTGCTGCGGCATGTTTTGATACAAGCCGTACGGAGAGCAGCTTAAGCAGGATCATTTATTCTCAAGGAAAAGTTTCCGAATAATGACTTGTAGCTTCTTCTTGCAAACTTGTGAATATAGAGGATATTACTTATTTACTGCATAGTTAAAGAGTATGCAGCAAACTGTGGACTCACTGCATCCTTGAACATGGAAGAAAAAGAAGCGCTGAGGAGAAGTGGCAAAGGCTGAGCCGTTGGATCACTTTGCTTATCCATTGTTCAAGAGTCTGGGTTATATTTCAGCTGAACAGCCTCCGTTTCTGCAGCCGCCTTGAATACATTTGGTTTCTGAACCGGAGCTCTGCCAAAAACAGCTTTGAGAAGCTCCCAATGAGCAATTTTGTGCTTTTCAACAAACTGGCACCAAGGCTCTGATTATGATCCAAGATTATTACAGAGGTTGTCTTTTTGTGTTGAGAGGTTTAAATTGTTTTGAAATGGCTTGAAATTAAGCATGAGTGCTTAAGGAGACATTCATCTTATATTTCAGATCGTAATTAGATTAGGATGGGGATCATTTTGTGTTCGGTCCTTCAGCACAAATTACTTTTAACATTTGCAACTTTTCGCCAAGATGAATATCATTTGTTGGAGAACGAGCTACAGAGATTCAGTCTTATTACATCGCAGCAAGGTCGGCGTTTCTCAGCAAGTTCGGAACTCAGACAGCTCGCCCTCCAACAGGAACAAATCGGTCTGTCTTCTTTGGCTTCTCACTCATTCCAGGATGGATTTTAAAATATTTCCAAACGGTTTTATGCCGACTTACTCATCCTCCCACAGAGGAATGTCCTGCTAAACCTGGTGCTTTTAGGTAATCTTTGGAATATCCAAAGAACAAAGATTTTCCCTGTCTGCTCCTGACTCTGCAGAGAATGGACCATTTATCTTTTACTTCCTGAGATTTGCAAAATCCTTTAAACATACAATGTTTTAGTATGACCTGGCCAACAAAGCCTTACTCCCATTTCATTCATCGGACAGATTTCCCCTCATCCCCATTTCATTTTGATATTGCATACATTTCCAGGCTAAACTTTATAGAGATATCACTCCTTTCTAGCTTAAAACATCAAAATAAAGGTTCAGCATGAGTTTATGGCAGCAGTTTCTGTAGTTTCAGGCTTTAAAAAATGAAACGTGCAAAAAAAATACAAACTACACCATCAAATGGTGCCACATTTGTAAGGAAAATGAATTTGCGGGTTGAGCAGTATGTGGGTTGCACCCATGGAAAACTTGCCAAACCCTCTGAGTCGATGACAAACAGCTCTTGAATTAAGATGATTTAAGTTTGAAGAAACAAGACGTTCTAGATACAAGAACAACAAAGTGGCATTTCACTCCTTAACCAGCGCCTCCCACAAGCCAGCCAGTGTGGTTATATTTGCTACCGCAGCACAAATGCCACAGCCAAACTGAGCCCCCAACGTAACCAGAAGAGCAGAGACATGGGATTCCCACTGGTTACCAACTCTTCTCCTGAAGCACAGAGGAAAGCCTTTCTACTAGGGTTGACATTCACATTACCAAAACTTGCTTTAACTTGATTAAATAGCAAAACAATTCTGAGACAAAGTTTCTGACTCAAAGCTAAAAGTCAGATATAAAGAGTTTTATTGTTGCAGATATTTTATTGCTGCAGATATTCTGTACATCCACATTTCTGCCCTTTCTTTCCATCCATTTCGCCGTTACTTGCCGATGTTCAACAATTGCCGTTTGTGTGTCTGTAATTTGGGGAGCTGGCCATTCATCCAAAAGTGCTACAAAAAGTCAAAGCTGTCAAAATCAATGGCCACTAAAGCTGGTATAAGTGTGTTTCTTGACACTTTGGATAACAATGCCTCCCACCCAACACGGCCGCCTGCGTGACTGACTTCTGTGTGATGGTCGCGTTGTTATTAACCAAAGCAGACACTGCAACGTAATGCGTGTGTCATGTTGAAACTGCTGCTGGTCTGCAGATATCAGCAGGAGCCTTGAAATGCATCAGCCTGAACGCAGCCACTCCGTCTGCCTGCCCACCACTCCCATCAGACATCACCACTTCCTGACTTTCACTCACACACACAAATCGACAATGAATTAACTCGCATTCCCAGCCCGTGTGCGCTCACACACACATTTAGATGCAGATAGTTTGATATGCAGAGAGCAGACTCGGGACGAAGCTTAGATTTGACAGTGGGAGGCAGTTTGACAAGCCAAGAATAAAACCAGGAAATGAAGACTTGAGATGTGTCTCGTATTCTCATTGACCTTTCCAAAGGGCCTTTTCTAATCAATAACACATGGGAAGGCTACTTTTAGAAGTCGCATTATGGACTTCTCCGATGACATCCTATATTAATGCATTCATGCAATATGCTTTTTCTCTATAGAGCAGCAGAGTCAAAAGCCCCTTTGTTTGATAAAAGAGGCACACTTCAAAGACTTCAAGGCTACCACAGGAGATGGACACTAATATCACCACAGACACCCCACCGGTGAAAAAAGGCAATACAGAAAAACGAGTATAAATAAAAAGTTTATGGTTACAGAGCGGTTGCACACAGAAGACAGGTGGAATAAAACCTTTGTGATGCAACAGGAGCTGGGGAGGGGGAAAAAAACAAGTAAAACAAAACGAAAAAAGTGCGACATTTCACTTTGTTCACAGTGATGAAATATCTGATAACAGACTGAGTGCAAGTGTGAGGAGAGAGTGAAGAGGAGAGGAGAGGAATTGGGCAGAAATAAGGAAAGGAAGCAGAAAAGCATGAAATGTGACAGAAGGGGAGTGAAGGAGAAAGAGGGGATCAGGGGGAGGGACACTGGGAGACATGAACAGGCTTCAAAGTGCCAAGGAGAAATGAACAGCTGGAGGAGAGATCTGCACTAGGAGGTATGAGTGTGTGAGCTTAACGAGGGTGTGTGTGTCTGCACATATTCACATGCATCTGCACACTGCTGCCTGCTCTTCGTTTAGCTGTTTATAACAAACATGCCTGAGGACTTGGGCGAACATCATTTGCAAAAATAAGCATTTGCCATTTCAATTAAGTGTATCAACATCAGGAGAGAGAGAGAGAAAGAGCCACTGGGGATATTTACAAAACTCTGAACAAGGGTCTAATTTCTTCCTTTCAAAACTATGAAAAACTTCAACTTCACAAACACCCGACATCCTCCTCTGCGCGTCTTACATCACCGGATCGCAACGCATTTTCCGTTCGGTCTGTCTTTGACCCGCTTTCACAAATTTTGACATTGGGGGAAGAATCTGCGGAGCAAGAGTCAAAGCAAACCATTTAGATTTGCCAAGATAAACGAGCTTTCTTCTAGTTGGCAAAATATATTTATCTGCAGTGATCAAATTGGAATATATGCAAGTGAGAGTGAACTGTTTAATTTGTTTCTAAATGTAAACTGAACTAGAGCTGCCCAATTATTTCCTAATTTCAGTGTGCAATATTCATATTGCTGAGGAATATTTGGAGCACTAATCGATAGTTAAAGCATTCCAAGTGTTAACTTATATTTTTAATGTTTATATATCATACATCCAGGTAGAGTCTCATGGCAGCAGATGATCACAATGGACACAAATGATGTCCAAAATGTAAAGGTCACAAAGTCATTGAAGCACAAAGAAAACTGAACACTAGCCGATATCATTTCAATATTTACCAATATTATCGACATAAGACTTTGTAGATTGTACAAGATTTTAGTTGTGAATCTGCGATTTATAATTAAACTAAATTGATGATGGAGAGATGGATGAACAAAGAAACCGATGACAGAATGATGGCTGGATAGACAGAAATGGGTGGATAAATGGATCAATGAGGAATAACAAAAATATTGATGATGAATTAATGAAAGTATTAAAAAAAATGGACTGATAGAGGAAAGAATGAGCTGATGGATGAATGAATGTAACAGAAAAAACAAATAATGAACAAACAGAAAGGGGGATGGACAAAAGGATGAATGCAAGGACAAATTTAAAGATGAGTTTAGACAATGAGACAGTGAATAAAATCTAGGAATATTAATGTTTCCCATCCTTATCCAGACCTGAAAAATATATGAAAGTCAAGTTTCATACTTTCACAATAGAAATCCTGCTAATTATATCTGGTATTGATAATTATTGTAATAAGATCTGGAACATTCCCAAAGCCTGAGGGAGTGAAAGAATAAAAAACGAGACCTTCAAAGCATCCAGCTGTGTGGGTCTTGACAAGACATTAAAAAAACACTACAAGCTCCTCCAAACAGTTTCCTCTGTGGACTTCCCACTTACATCCTCCACCTATCATCCATAACAAATAAAATATTTCACACCAGAGCAGCTGCTGGTCCAACTGGTCCAAAACAGAAATCCTAAGGCTGGAATTAAAAACCAGGAAAAATCAGGAGAGGCCCATCCAGCACAAACACCAGCAGGACAATGAATCCACAAGCCAGCCGCATTCGCAAGGCCCTAAATGATTTAGCACGGGCCAGGCCAGGAGGAACACAAATAAAACACCCGAGGGATTAAAGTGACTTGTGGTCACGCAGAGACAAAACACGTTTCCACACCAACAACTGCTGGGAAAGCAAAACCACATCTAGAGCGGCGCTCGGAGGAAACGCACGCATGGTGGAGAGGTTCTCCTCCAACAGGAGTGAATAATTTATTCGAGAGTAGGAACGAAAGCAGAGGTCTCTCCCTCCACCTTCCCTCACCTCTTCATTATTAATAAACACCAACATCCACACTGTACCTTACCCAGAAAGGAGGGGAGCGCTGAACAAGAGAGAGAGAGAGGGAGGGAGGGAGGGAGGGAAGGAGAGGTGGTCAAGGAGACTTCCTGTCTGTCTGTGGTATATTAAAGCATGAAGCCACGAGGCTTTCATGACCATCATGTGATGCTTTCAAGCGTCAAGTCCTGCTTGTAACAAGTCGTCCAGTGTGGACAGAAAGGACACAACCCTCCTGTGACAAACAAATAACGTCTGCTTCTGTGCTGTCCTGCCATCGCCACGGCGACAGCGACGGCAGTGAACAAGTGACTGAATAACTTACTGGCTGACAGACACCCGGCTCCCCTGCGGGTCCCGGTTCTGCTTTGTCTGTTTTCGGGCCCGGCACATCACTCTACCTCCACGGATCCTGCCTCCCCCCCTCCGTCAGCACTGTCCTCCTCTGTCCTGTCTTTTCATTTTGGAATAAATCCTTCTCATCCCTCTGGCTCATTCAGCTCTTCTTTGAATATATACATTGTTGTTGTTGTTTTTATTCTTCTTTTACTCTACTAGTTCTGTCCCTGCCTGATTTCTTCGGCCGGGTTCTGTTCGCCATCACTCCTCATGGTAATTGGAGTGGGCATGTTATTTTAGCACTGCATGTTATATTGAGTTTGGAGCCGGGCGGTCATAGCGGCGGCTCCGCAGTCGGCGTGAAAATGTAAATCCAAAGATTTGAAAATGACTTTCCCATAAGTCTACAGTCAATGTCATTGAAATATCTCGATCTGTTCCCCATCTTGCATTCTGAAAGCCTTCCACCTTCTTATAAATCGAAAAGACCCATCACACGGCTTTTCCCTCAATCGTCTTCCGAGTGCATCCTTTTGTGCGTTTGGTAGCTCATCCAGAGTCTGAAAGCATCTCGCCTCGAAAATAGCCGTGAATTAACAGATCAGGAGACGCTACAAGTGCCAGGTACTTCCACAAAAATCCCCAGATGACGGCACCTGCATGTGTATCTCCTCATCTTTTCAGCGCACACCCTTTTCTGCAGCACGTCAGTCAGCAGACAAACATAATGTGATTATGCGTCCTATTTTCGCCTTCCTAACAACACTTCCCCTACCAAGGTGTCAGAGAGGATATTTTCAGGCGGGGTGTGATCATTTGCTCACTCCGAATTAAAAGACAACCAAGCCGTCTGTTGAGGCGAGAGGAATTCCTCTTCGGCTTAATCCTCGAAACCAAACACAGCTGTGTTTTCCAGGTTTCTCTCCGCCCACGTTCACCTTTATTTCACCTTGGGTCTGCGCGGCCGCTTTGCCTCCAACCGAGGCAGGCGTCGGTCAACACCGCCGACAAAGTCCCAGCTCATTTGCAGCAGAGAGGGCGAGACGCCAAACTAATTTATGTCGCACATTAAAGGATTAAAAAAGCCGAGCCGTTATGGAGGGAGGCTGCTGTTCGCAGAGTCGGTCTGTCAGGAGGATCACGCAGCATGTTACCAAATGAATGGCAGCCATATGGGAGGCAGAAGGTCAGGCAGCCACCACAAGCAAACAAACAAGGAGGAGTGTGGCAATATTGTGATTAACCGATGACTCTGGCCACCGTACGACAGAAACAACCAGCTGGAGTGCAGCGAGCTGCTCTCAGTGAGATTTAGCTCAAAACAAACAGATCCAACGGCAGAAATGGGCTGGTCACGAGTTTCAAGGTATTACAAGGTGCTTTAAATCCACTTAAATGTCTTAAGTCCTTTCAACGGCAAGTCAAAACAGGTTGTAGAGTTTCAATAACTAACTCCTTACTCTCAGCGTCGAGCCCTGACCTGGGTCTGTGCGCTCCTGATCACGTCTCTTCATGTTTTACTCATAATAAAAATAAAGCGAACTGATTGGCTCTGCCACCTATGACTCATGAAAAGGTCATTCTGTTTCCAAACTGCAGTAAGAAAGAGCGAAAACTCTGAAAACTGAATTGAATCGGCCCGACTAAATCGTCAGGTGTTACCAGTTTGTCCCAGTGTTGCGCTAAAAAAATATCAGAAGAACAAGAGAGGATGGAAATCTGTACAAGAAGCATGTTTGTTTGAAATCAGCTGCTGAAATCAGGGTTTAAATCTCAAACTTTTAAATCAATTTACCATTTCAGTTGACCTCAACTTTAAACTGTAGCTCATCGCAGGATTTAATCCTTTATTTTTCTAAATATAGGTTTGATCAAATCAGAAAAAGGTGCCTACTTTAAACTTTAGACTAATAATTTGGGTTCTCCTGCTCTTTGTGTATAATTGTTACTTTTCTGTTTGAGAGGAAAGCAGTTGAACAACTTATTGCATTAGACGTGAGCCAGAAAACCTAACGACAAGAAATTGCTCAATTTAGAGCACAGTAACATCAGAACCCTCCAGAGTGTGTTACTGAGAGTAAAAGGTCCAGACATTTCCATGAAATGTTGAGACATGTCTGTTATTTAATCAGGTTGAGAAAGAGAGTTCAAGATTAATTAGCAGATAACAGAAAGGCTGAGATTGCTCAACATTTCTTATTGGAAAAAGAAATGTTGGAAGGATCTACATTCTGTAAGGATTGCTAGTAAAATGCTAATCTTAAAATTGCCAGTCCTGCAATTTGCACTATTGCTTATTCAAGAGTCTAAAGATGGATTAAAATATCAGCTCCAAGTCATTTAGTCTGTGCTTCAGAAATAGTCGCTTTACATTGAGATTTTTTTTTTCGCACACAATGTGACATCACTTCCCATCACATGGCAAAAAGGCCAGAAAAGATATTTCAGCAAACAAGAATTTGTTCTGTCAAAATTATACATAAACTGGAGATTGAAATAGGCTACAAAAACCCTCATACTTGCAGTAACAGTGGAAACTTTCCATATTTGCAGATTTTTGTTTGAAACACTTAAATATTTTGGTGCAAAGCTTCTTGACACGCTGTTGGATGTCGTTTGCAGCGCAGCCAATTCAGAAGCACCATTTGTTTTCCTTGGCACTGATTGGCTCGATCCAAGAGTGGAAGTAAGGAAGGCTGTTTGTTTCCACTGTGAGTTTTATTGTATATTAAAGGTATATTGGGGGTTTAAGAATTAAAGCACTATTATAAGTGTAACTTTTATGTATTGTGATCCCCAACCCTGCAAATAACAGGGATGAAACCATGATTGTCTCATAGTTTTTAAATAAGCACAGAAAGGTATAGCCTACATCAGCGTTATTAGGATTCATCGTGATTGTGACTCATCTCAGCAGAGCTCTGCAGTTAATTGCTCAAACAGTAAAAAGGATGAATATCTAATTAGTCCACCTGCATTTTCAAAGCACAATGAGAACACACTACTCCCTCTGAATTACAAAAAACAAGCGAAGCCACAATGAGGCAGGAAGATAGCAACAATTAGTAAACATCAGGCATGCAGGATGCTGAAGAACAGAACAAAAGGACATGAGTGAGTGACAAAAAGATAACCAAAGCAATTAAAAGTTAAAAAGGAGGCATTCTTAGTATATTAGCGCAGCTGCATTGTATGCGCCAGAGTTATCTGTCCGCAGGTCTGCAGCGAGCCGAGGGGGTTGGCAGGGAATGGCCTTTTGTCTTGAAGTCAGAAAAAAACAGGCAGGTTGGATGAAACCAACACGCTCCACCTATCGGTGCCGGCATAAAGGAGGGAGGAGGAGGCGTTCCTGACGGAGGGAGGGAATGAAACTGAGGCGGAAAGGAAAAGAGAGGTTTCAGGCTTTATTAACACCACAAAGAAACATGATGAACTTGTGCTCAGGGTTCCTTCCCTGCTCTGCCTCCATCTCCTCCCTTTGTACGTAATGTTTAGATCAACTTTGATTACTCTCTGATGAGCAGTCACTATGACAACTTGCCTCGGGAACATTGTGTATTGTTTTGAAGCTGATAGACGGCTGAATGAGCAACTGATAGACTAAAATGCAGCTCAAGGAGACGGATCAAACAAGACGGGAGCATAACCTGATATTTTCCCTGAAGCCACCACGTTAAACACAATTATACTGAAGAAAGTAAAGAGATGTGGCAGGATGGATGGATGGGGGACTTTTAAGGTGAAGTAATACAGAGGGGGGGCCTTTGTGGAAACGTAAAAAAAAAAGCAGGGAGAAAACTTCATTTATCCTAGGAAACTACAATTATATAAATCTACAGAAAAGATGAAATGGGAGTAAAAACTAAAAGAAAAAATATCCACGCAGTGACGCAGCGCTCACATAATTAGTTTGCCGCAGAGGAATCTAATAAATGAATAAAGTTGAGAACAATACCGTTCAGTCTCCTTCTGTCGTGGCGTGATAAGCTATTAAACCTGCAGATAAAAAGGGACAAGGTCAAAAAGCCTTCATAAATTATTTCTAATAGTGGGAAAAGAATAACTGCACAAACTGGCAGCGCTTCTCCATTAAAGCTCCTTTCATCCCTCTATAAGTGATTGTTTAACTGGAATTAATTTTGGCCCAATTAGATCCCATTCACTGCAGTGACGTGTTCTCGTTAGACACACTGTAGACGTAGCGGGTTAACGTTCTGCCTGGTTAATTACATGAGCTTCTGCGACAAGCCAGGAGGATGTGGAAAAGTCGGAGACAAACTACAACCATAATGTGGCGGCGCAGGAACAATCTGAAATCACTTTAATGTAATTTACAGGCGCCGTTCTTTGACTGCAGCTCGGCGCTGGTCAATATATCCTGCAGCCAGGCTCACGCATAGATTTTTTTTCCCCTTTAGCTTCGCTGATCAATAAATAGGAAATAAACCAGCAAGGATTGTGGAATGAGGTGATAATTTAGTTGATCAACAGTTACTGAGGCACTTTTAGTTTTCTCTTTTTCCTCTTTGGAAACTCAGAGGAAAATCTTCACAAAATGAAAGGGGGGCTCACAGGTGACCGATTTTCAAACATTTCCAGCGTGAAAGTAAAATAAATCTTCAATCCAAAACGCAATAAAAACCTAATTTTCTCATGATATAGAGAGACTCTTAAGCCTTTCAGTGAGCCATAAAGAACTACGATGTTACGAGACACAGCATTAGCTGAAAATTACACTTTACCAGGGGTGGGCAATCCTGGTCCTCGAGGGCCGGTGTCCTGCAAGTCTTAGATGTCTCCCTGGTCCAACACGCTTAAAATCCAACAGCTGAATCACCTCCTAAGTGCAGTCAGGTTCTCAAGAAACTACTAACGACCTCATTATTTGACTCAGGTGTGTTGAAGTAGAGACACATCTAAAAGTTGCAGGAGTTGCCCACCCCTGCTTCAGACCATAAAAACAAAAATGGGATTAACTGAAGTAGATTAAGCGCAAAATCCTTCACAGAGTGGAAGGGAAAGAAAGACGACAAGTTACATTTATCGGTCAAGCTGTCCTTATTGAAAGACACGACACCATCATTATTACAGAGGAAAATATCAGTTTCGTGATGTTTATAGTAAAACAAAGTAATAGTGAGACCTAATTGCTAAAATGTGAAAATCATTCTTACTACTGCAAAGATTACTACACACTACTGTCACTTAGACTCCGATACATTAGCAAAATTAGGAAATACGCATTCACAAAATATATTAGCAGCTTTCATGTTTATTTATTTTATGACAAAGAATATTACAACTGTATTACGCTCTTTACAGACCAACTAATTGGCCAATACTAGATGGTTAGTTAATTTGTTTGTCATTTAGCCTGCAGTGTAGCAGACATGTTTGTGGTTTGCCAACTGTAGCTTTATAACAGGTGTTACCTTGTTAAAGGTGTTTGTTGCTCCTTTGGTTTACATGCCTTCACAGCGAGTTTATCGTGTCTTTGTACAACAATAGTTTATGCATATTTTTCAGATTTCCACTATTTGATTTGATTCCAGACATACTTTAAGGAACTGAGGAAGCAGTTTTTTCCATAAACATCTGTAATTTGTAAAATTGTGGATTTTTTTTTTTTTTTTTTTTGCTTCATCATTAAGTGATCAAGAAAAGATATGATATACTGTTGATAGAATATTTATTGCTATAACATCATATCAGTATGTGGCTTATTTTTGTCTGACGAAGACTGTAATTAATACGATTTCATTCATCTTTCAACAGATTTTCCAAAATTATCCTGGCATCATAATTAATATAACTGTTTAGTCTTTATAATACATAATAGCACTTTATAAGCATACATTATGCTTAGTCTTGAGGCCTGCAGAAATTATATTGATTTGTTTGGCTTTGCCACGTGAGATGTTATGTCTTTAGGTTTGTGCCATATCATTCTGACTGTCTAAGTCAAATTTGACAATGTTTTTATTAAGAATTTCCT